>JABFOV010001314.1:0-26258 GCA_022817685.1 Aradophagus sp. ZL-2020
ATTTATAACTCACTAATAAATTGATATCGTTTTTCAGTACTTATTATCATCTGGTAAAGATTCCCTAATAAAATTATGGGAAATATCAACTAGTAGATGCTTAGTAACTTATACAGGAGCTGGAACAACTGGTGAGTTTTTTACTGGTTAATTAATATATATTAAAATGTGACTTAAATTTTATACATTCAATAATACATTTGAAATTTTATTAGTTTAATAGTTTTGAAATTTATGTTCATTTGTATATTTTTAGGTAAACAAGAACACAAAGCTCAAGCTATTTTCAATCATACGGAAGATTATGTTTTGTTTCCGGATGAAGCTACTACTTCTCTATGTGCCTGGAATTCAAGAAATGCTTGCAGAAAACAATTATTGTCACTGGGGCACAATGGTCCTGTAAGACTGATTGTACATTCGCCTACTGCACCTGCTTTCCTTACGTGCAGTGACGATTTTCGAGCCCGATTTTGGTTTCGACGAATGCCCACGCATTAAAGTGTATATTATTTTAAAATTAAAAATATTTTAGTATTACAATGTTAACGTGAATACGCGTTGAAAAGTTTTACAGCAAAATATTCTAATTTTATATAACAAAAAACTTGTGTTTTTTTTAAATAAATTAAGTACAAGATAAAATGTTTCTTAATTATATACAAATTCATTTTTTACATATTTTTAATGAAAAAAATCTTGAACAAAAAATATACTTAAAATGGTATAATAAAAAAATTGTTGATCATAATGTACACATTGTATTTTTATTTTCTTTTATTTTATTTTTATCAACTTTTGTACATTAGAAATTAATCCAATTACATATTTGATGTAAAATTAAAAACTATAATACATAATTTAACATTGACATTTGTATCATAATTTATAAAAAATTGATAAATGGAAAACAAAATACAATTTATAGACGAGAAAATGATTTTACTTGCATCTTGTTCTTAATAAACACTGATACTTGTCTTGTTAATCTGTCTTTACTTTCTTTTTTTTTTTTAATTTTTTTTTTCACATATATATTTTTTTTAACTTTAAATTTCACATCTATAACAGAACGGATATAGTATATCTATATATATATATGTGTATATGTTTAACAGGTATCATTTTTATGAATTTATATTTTCTCTCTACAATTTCTAATCACAATTTTAAGATTAATAAATTCGGTTTTTTCGAAAATCTTTGTTCGCTACATCGAAAGTTGAAAGATTGTGAGAAAGAACGGGTGCACGATGTGATTCACATTGGAGTCTAGATGTAACATTTAGACGTTATTGAGATCTTTCTTTGCTCCAAAACTATTTCAAAGTTATGATCATATTTCATAGCATAATAGAATCATCGTCAGTATCTACATATCAAATGAATCCAACTATAAGATTAAGGAATTCTTTTTGCCCAGAAACTTAGCATAGATATTTCAAAACTTATCTTAAAAATGTTATAAAAATATTTTACCGATTAATTTTTAAGATCCATAACGAAAACCACTTGTAGCAAGTTATGAACCTGTAACGATTATAGTTACAATCTTTTAATTTCTTAAGTTCACTTAAGAAACATTAAAATTCTATCTGAAACAGTGAAGCATTAACTGAAATCGTCAAAAATTTTAAACTCTGATCAAAACATTTTAAAACTCGATTTGATCTCATTAAATATCATTAAATGCAACCGTTGCAATAAACAAAAATTGACCACAAGGTTCAAAGCCGAATGAAATATCAATAAATATTATTTAAAACCGATGTATCACTATAAATTTTGCTTTTTGGCAATGCGATGCTATTGGATTACATTCATCGAGAGTCGGCAACATTAATCTTAGTTATTGCTACGCGTTCCAAAAATAAATTAATAAATAAATATATAAATAACGACGTTTCCTTAGCAGTTGTACTTAATACTTTCGCAATAACCAACGATGATACCGTCGTTGTGAAAAATACGAATCTCTTGGCCGGACGAAGTCGACTCTCGCCGACGATTCATGTGTGATTGGAGTTGTAGTTGATCCTCTCGCTTCTAGACAAATAAGCGTACCAGTAGAAAACGTTGATGGTGAGGAACAGAAGAGGGAATACGATTCTGCTAGCCCGGTCGATTTTGGACACCGAATTGTAGCGCGGCACTCGCCTGCGGCGGCGCTTGGTCGAGCTCGGCGTCCTTGTCCGTGGTGGCTGGGGCTGTCGGGACGGCGTGCTGCACAGAACGCACGACAATTGCCACGAGGTGCTCGCGCGTCTTTCCGGCTCGGGCAACACCGACAACGGTATCACCTCGATGTCGTCGCTGCCGTAATTCCGCCGCTGAGATCTTGCACTGTCAGACGATCTACGACGACCCTGCAAACGTTTTGATTATACTTATTATATTGCATTTAGTTAAATATAGTCAATTTATAATTTATTTATAAAATCCACTTATAAATGGATTTTATGAATTGATGTTATTTTTTGATTATATCAATTGATTATATGAATTAATTATACAAATTAATTGTATTAAATGATTATGTGTTGATTATATGAACTCATCTTATGAATTGATTATACAAATTGATTATAAATATTGATTGTATAAATTGATCATAATGAATTAATAATATAAGTTGATTATATGATTCGATTATATATGTTAATTATATAATTTGATCATGTGAATTAATTTTATATACTGGATGCAATAATTTTTATAATTATTTCTGCTAAAAATTTAATTTTTTTTATTCAAAGTTAATATAAGTTTGAATTAGTTGGAGAAGAAATGCCGCGAATTTCCCACTCAAAATCTATTTCATTACACTATTTTGAAAATACTTTCTCTCGTGTTATACCTGCCTGATATTTTATGACCTCAAAATCCTTGAGGACATTTGAAGAAAATGGTTTTTATGTGAGTGAACTTTGCTTTAATATGAATAAAACGAAAAGTGTTTTTCAATAAGTCACATATTCTTAAAACGTTTTAATTTTTGTTTGCATCTTGAATAACAATGGCTTACATAATGCTTTTCTTATAAAATGTTAAACACTTTTTTTTTTAAATATGTCTGTTTTCTTTCGTAATTTTTCATGTATTTATGTATATTTACTTATTGGTTTTTAGTTATGATTACAGTCATAATTAAAGTTAACATAAAACTTATTTAATTATACATTGTGTAATTAAATAAGTTTTCAGTCTGCTTATAATTAAACTAAACTAGAGAACGTTCTCTGTGAAAAGTTTTGCAGCAAAGCAGCGACAAAAGTTTATGTAAATTTTGTGTTATATTGGACGTTTCATGACCTATAGTGCATTTTACTGTTACAATATTAATGCTTTCTACAATTCATTAATTTAATTATCTACATTAATTAAATGTACATTAATTAGAACGAGAATAAAATTAAATAATGGGATTGCTTTTTTTTCCTTTTTTTATAATAAAACAAATTGTCGATGATAAAGATTGATATATACAATTGTAGAAGAGATAAAGGAATGGAAATTGAACATGTTCAAAAATTTTGAATCTTTCGGCTCTTTCAATTTCATAAACTCTTGTTATTTTGAAATATTTCGAGATCAGAGTAAACATCTTGATATCCTAAATGATTAGTTTCACACCTCTACTGTATTGTTTCAAATGAAACGTCGTAAAACTTAATTGACTGTATAATGACAAAAATCAACAAGCAAAGTCAATGTGTTAGGATATTATAATATTTTTGGAAGTAACATTTCCAACTTTTATTATGGTCATGAGGATTTGTTTCGTAAAAGATTTTCTCCAAAATTGTTTCTCCATTCTTCATATATACCTGATATTGTTTCACACCTCCGATTTAAGCGAAACAAAATTTAACAAAAGAATAAATAGCTAGAGAAGAAAGCGCAACTGTGAAAGAAAAGTTGAGCATGGCCGAAAATTGTAAACATCTCTTTCAACTTCATAGTGGCCTGATATTTTTTCGTATCATATAGTCATAATAAACATATCGATTTCTAAAATGATTAGTTTCACGCTATCGCTAAGTTGTTTTGAATGGAAGGCCATAAAAGATAATTGACCGTTTAATGACGAAAGTCAACAAGCAAAGTCAACTTATCAGGAAATTATAATATTTTCGAAAGTAGCTATTTAAACTTATAGATTATAATATAGAAAGAACTTGTTTCGGAAAAAGAATTTTCCTCAAAACTGCTCACTCTTATTTTATGTCATCCTGATATTTTTTCACACCTCTGACATAAGCAAAACCAATTGAAAAAAAGAACTATTAACGATGCTTTATTCTACTCAAAATTTATGACCTCATCGGATGTTTGAGTCTGAAATTTCAATTCACCGTGACGAATTTATCAAGGGCGAGAAAATAAAATAACCAAGGAAATATAATATATTTGGAAGTATAATTTGGAAGGCTTCTATGGTTTTCAATACATGTTTATATGAAAAACACGAAAGACATTTTTGTATGAAATACATTTAAAACAGTTTTTAAAATTTAAAATAAATATTTGTTTCTAAAACTTGTAATTAATGTATTTTTGTAAATTTTCAAATTTCATTAAAATAAATTTTACACAAACGAATGGAGTTAAATAATATTACAAATAAATAAATACAATAAACAAATAGAAATCGCATTATTGATTATTTTTTTGTTGTACATTAATAAATATAATATTATTGAGAATTATTATATGAATAATAAATTATACAAAATCTAACTTATTTTTTAAATTAATCAATTAATTAATTTAATGGTAATTTTTCATAGTCTATATAACAAAAGAATTTAATTCATTCTAAAAAAATTATTAACTATCTCCTAAAGTTAATTTTATCCACATTATATATATATATCTTTTTAATTAATGCATAATACAATATATGTATTATTTATTAAGTATTCAAGTAACTAATAAGTCGATTTCTTCTTCAGTTATATTTTCCTGTTAATTCAAAACTCCCTAATCCTTCCAAAAATTCCAAAAATTTGCTTCCTCCATTGTTTGGTTCTTTCCAAAACAGTACCAGTAAAAGCAAACTCGGTCTATTGTGAACTAATAGCTGTTTACGAAAACTATTGTACGTTCAAACCGGGATCATTGAAATGAATTATCCATGTAATTCGAACTGCCAACAAAGGCGGAAATTTTAACAGGAAACTATAAGAACGCAGAAACGATTTTGAACTTTGAAACTATCCGAACTTTGTACTTCTTTAATTATATATAAAAAAAAATTTGTTTAGAATATTTAGATATTCTACTAACACAATTAATAAATGCCAATTAAAAACCAATATTTTATAATTTATGACGATGTAAATTTTAACAATGGTATTTGACATTCAACACAATTAATTTTAATTAATAACGTCAAAATTTCAATTGCAAAGTTGACGAAGATCCAATCCCCTAAGCAATATTCAATTTGATTTTTATTCGCGAAGACTTACTGATCCTCGTTGCGATCGACAAATTATTTCGTCGTCGCTGGAACTGTCCGAATCTTCGAGGTCGGAGTTGAAGTAGCATTCGCCCGACCCGTATTTAGTGAAGTAGTGTACCACAGCGAATTGAATAATTGTCGCGAAAATGAACGCAAACGAGAGAAAGACGAAGAAGTCCAAAGCCGTCGGGTAAGGTACCTTGGGTAAATCCGTTCTTGCCTCGAGGCCGAGAAAAGTCATTGTTAGAACGGTAGTGATTCCTGTAATCAAATCAATAGCTCAATTTTTAAAACACTGACTTTTATTGCTGTGAAGAGTATAATACTTCTTTTTTCTAGAAAAGAAAATTAATCAATGTGAAAAAGAAAAAAAGGAACAAATATAATATTAATATTATAATAATTATATAACTACATCAGTTGAAGTTCATCGTTGAATTAATGAACTGAATATTCTTGAATTAATTAAATGTAAAATTTCTTTTTGTTCTAATTGATTATATTGATTATTGATCAGGATATTATACACAACTTATTTCTAATTTTTAATATTTTATATAGATAATTACCAAGGGATACTCTATCAGCAGTGGCTTCTCGATTCAACCAGAATGACACCCACGAAAGGACAACCAATAAAATGCATGGCCCGTATACTTGAATTAAGAAATTGCCCATGTGTCTTCGAAGATGAAATGATACCAAAAGCATTGAATATTCAGCTGTAAAGAATAATATGACATTTATACACAAATACTTTTTTGCTTTAAAATCTTTTTTTTATTTATTTCTTATTTTTTAGTTAGAAAAACTTTTTGGTTGCAATTCAAGTTTGGTTGAGTCGATCAAATTATTTAGCCAATACAATACCCATTTCAGTTATTTTTTCATTCATTTTTTTCTTTCTTTTTTTTTTTTTTTCATTTGTTTAATCATGCTTCTAAATGTTAATTTCAAGTTACGTCGACGTGACAAAAAGTCGCGCTCATTTAATTACCAACACTCTCTACTTAGAAATTTCTTCCGGCGTTACGATCTCCGCCTAGATGACCGGATATTAGATTCCTCACAACTGTAGCTTTACACGTTAATGAATAACTCCATTATGAGATGCAATTTCAAATATTCACCCCTTCGATTTTCCATTAATGAATGTTGAAACTTACACTTGCAAAATTCTTTAATTACCACCCGCAAATTTAATTGAGTCAACAAAATTATTTATATAACAAAACAATTGGTTGTAATAATAGTTAATGAAGCTGTTTAATTAATTAAACCATTTTATTGTATATTGATTGATCATTACTGATTATTAATTAAAAATTACAGCAACCAAAGTTTGGTCAAGCCAATGAAACAATTTAATTAATTTAAGCGAAAAGTCATTACACATTTCTGCGAAAAAGACAAGTTTGAAGGAAAGTTTTCAATTCCAGTAATCGAACGCGTATGAACATAAAGCTTTTCGGAGAATGCACATGCAACAAAGCTGTGACAGTTTGATTAAAAATATTTGACAAATAAATTAAAATTATCAAACATCGACATCCACGATGCGAAAGACTTTTTATCGTCGCCACATTTTCTTTAATTACTTTAATTCCAGTTCAATTGAAACATCAAAATTGTGTATCTCAAAGCGAGTAGCCAATTACAGAAAAAATATCATTGGCATAAAAAAAATTAATTTTGTTATTTTACAATATACGTATTTTAAAAATATAAACTTTCTTACGGTGTACATACACTTTTCTGCTTATTACAAAAATTCAAAATTTATTCCGTACGTCGATCTATTTTACTTTCTATTTCTGTTTACGCGCTTTTGAAAGCACATTGTCCATATATAACGTTAAATAAAAAAGTTTTGGAAAATTGCTTGCCGGTGCAGTGTGTCAAAGCCGCGAGCTCACAACTTTGTTAATATAATTTCAATCAACCAAGTTTTAAGGTTGCGCTAATGCATGGCGTAATGCAGAGCACGGTTGTTGTGACATCTCCATCGTCGAACGTGAGCCAACCCATCACTTTAACGTCGTTTTGATAAACTTTTGCGCGCTTCGGATGTTGCGTGTTAAAAGGCACTCGCTCGAAAATGATTCGATTGATTCTTGAACGCGAAAACGATTGAGCAGTTAATAGAAATAATCGTATTAAAACGCAATTTTCTTAAAGGAACATCAAACTTTACAAGCTATTGTTTCAACATCCTCATTTTATTCGAATTCGTATTATAATCGAATACAAACTATTATAAATTATTATTATTACTAGTTAAAAATTACAGTAAAAAAATGACACTACAAAAAGAAGTGTCTTGTTTTCAGACATTTCTCATGTCTGAGGCACAAAAGGTGTCTTAATGTAAGACACCTTTTTCTAAGGCATTAAAAGTGTCTCAATTAAGGTTATTTTTCATGTTCAAAATACTAAAACTTGACTTTTGTTTTTGCAGTGGATGATGTGCATAATCAGCATATAGTTGGTTCAACTATATTCATAGTTGAATTTAGGGAATCATATTAATGGTATATCAAATTATGTAAATTGTTTTTTTAATTAATATTACTGTTGATTCAACTAAAATTTAGTTGTTCCAAGCAAAATTTCACGTTTATTTAATAAATGTTAGAAACTATTAAATATAGTTGACAAAGCTACATATTTTTCTGTCAGTGTATAATTTTTTAAGCTTACAACGAGGTAGCAGTACTTTTTATTGTACGTTTAATAATTCCAATAGTATTTCTGATATTTTATCGCTTACTTTGCTGCAGCGAAGGTATCATTGACTGATTTGCAGTAGGATTGGCCACCAAATCGAATTGCGAAAGTTTTAGATCCTCGGCCGTTGCCACTTGTCGGGCACTGTTCCATTTGTAAATCACATCGCGCGACGTGTATCCAACTACGTGAGTCAATCAAATAAAAAACAAGTGTTTTTTAATATATAAACAAAAATGGCTCAGCTAAAGATTTTAATTAAAAATTAAAAAAAGATATTTCAATAACTCGATCAACGTATAGTTGCTTACAGCTTCCGAATTTTAAGGGACACCTTTGCGTGTCCATTGGGAAATCTTCTAAATTCATGGGACAGCCAGCTTTGATTGTTAATCTGAAACAGAAAGTTTGCACACTTTCATATAGTAAACTGTTTACGATATCATGTCGCAAATAACTTCAGCCAATGACATTGCTAGATTGTTTCATTCCGACCAATAAGCATGCTGGAAATTTTACAATCCATATTGTACGATATCTCAGTGTGTTCAAAATTCATTTCAATTTCATTTAAAAGCTTAGATGAAATTCAGATGGAGCTCATTTGGATTTTAGATGCACTTTGGGTTAATTTATCTACATTTCATTCAAAGTCCATCTAAATTTCTTTTAAAGTCTATGAAAATTCATTATTAATTTTTAATTTATTAAGAATATAATAAATATATTTAAATGCATATAAATACGAAATACAAATCAATATAATTCTTTATTGTTTTTTAATTTATTCTAAATGATTGTTATCCACATTTCTATCGATGGTGGCGAAATGTATGGCGAACTGGTACAAGTCTGATTGAGGCTACTTTCGGTTTACGGTCCGTCTCCGAGTTTGCGTCTTTGTCCGCGGAACATTGTCAGTCCATTGGAGTGAACCCCAAGACAAAAGATAAGCCTAAGAGACGACCCGTGAATAATAGGATCCATAATCCTATTCTTGCGTTATCAGTCGATTTTCGCTCAAACGTGTTTCTTAGCTACTTTAAGATGTCTTGACTTGGTGAAACGTACAACTCACGATTGCGATTATACATTAAGCAAACCATAACAATTACAATTTCGTATCAGAAATTTACCAAATTACAATTACAATTACAATTTTGTATCAGAAAGTTAACAGATTTGCTGTAACGGTTGATAATTGAATAAGAAGTTATTAGATTCTTTTTTCATTATTGTTTAATACGGAAAAAATAACGTAGGTTTTATTAATTGTTATTTAGTACTTTTGCCAGCAGATATTATTGTATTATAAAATAATTACAATTATGTGAACATATATATGTATATACAACTATGTGAAAGATCTATTAATTTGTTTTTCTTTTATTGTATATAGTTTACAACATTGAGAAACTTTGTATTCGATGGAGAAATACTAGTTCGTAACACGAACATTTGTGAATAATTGCCCGCCTTATGAATTTCTTTAGATATTTTTAATCGCCATCGGTTCCTCGAGCATAAATAATTAAAAGCTTAATGCTTGCCACTCAAACACTTTACTTTAATGAAACATTCAATCGAAAATAATTGAAAGCGACTTTAATTTAAGGTTTGATTATTTATTTAAAAAATGGCGAGCCAGTTGTGTAAGTTTCTACTTTCATTCAGGATTCGAAAATAAATTATTTCGATGTAATAAATTGTCGGTATGTTAAATAAAAATAAGTTTATAAATCGTTAATTGCCAATACAATTATCCAAAACAATTTATTTCAGATCATTTTTTACATCTGAACTTTTGATATCTTGAATACCAAAATTGCTTCAATTCGAAACTCTAAATTTTTAGTTGAAATTTAAAAATGTTATAGGAGGCGGTAAGGGGCTAAGATATAATATTGCGATATCAAAAAAGTAAAAAAAAGTTAGTTTATAATAAGTAGATTATTTTTATAGTAAACGGATTCCACTTATAACAATAATTCATTTATTATAAGAATAATATTTTTACAATAACAGGATTTTGTTGAGAGCGTGGCGAAATGTCAAGATGGACTTGATTCAAGATTTAAAATTTCGATAAAAAAAGGGTTGAAAGTACATTTCTCTGCACCTAATGAACCATTTTGTTGCCGATTCCTTTTCACGGACACAAAATGTTACGTAGCGCAGAGCTGGAAATAATGAGCGCGCTTATACCGTTCGAGCGATGGGAAGGATGTTTTCGTCAAGTCGCGCTCAGTAATTGAAAATTTTGCAAAAAGCGTGAAAAAATTTCGCGAATCGAGTGCACCACGGAAGTTGTTTTCGTCGTTAAAAGTTGACGGCGTTTTGCATAGAAATGATCGCTTTTGTTTCGCGAAAGCGCCCTTCGGTTATGTTAATTCCCTCAACTGCTTTTGCCAATGGATTCGCGGCGAAAAACTTGTTTACCATTCAAATCAGCGTCGTTCGCGATCAACTGCGCGCGGAAAATTCATTAAAGCAGTCGCAACAATTAACGAAAATGTCTTTCCAATATATTTCGCGTTTTCAAGATTAACCCTGAAGAAATAATGTACAATTCGATGTTTGTAAAAACTTGTCTCGATCGAAAATTGTGAATTACATTAATTTAATTTAAATGAATTAAACGTTGAAATATAGTTTCATAAAAAAAATTCTTTTATTATACTTCTCCTCCTTACTTTGCTTTCAGTTGGAAACAATTAATTTTTCTCTTTAGGATTAAAATTGCCCCGCGTCAATTTCACCGAATAAAAACGATTTGAGTAAAACAAAATCCGGAATTTCAATCAACGCTTTAATTGAAATTGAATGGCGTAAAGCGATTAATTAACCGTGCGATATTTATTTCATTTATTTTACATTTTCCACACTTTCTTCGGCGCGATTTTTCGAATTTCAATTCAAATTTAATTACTTGTTGTAATCGTTTCACGGATGCCCGTGTTAAAATAACATAAAAAAAGAGAGAGAAAAAGAAGGGAGCAAAGTCGAATTTTCTTAATCGTCGGCGCAGTCGAAGCTGCGATACGAATTTTCAATTAAAGTGCGCGATCATCGCGGAAATTTACGACCGCGCAAAATATCGTTCCGCGGCTTTGTAAAATAACTTTCTCGGTGAAACGGAATCAAAATTAAAAACAGATAAAAAGCAGTGGAAAAGAAAAGACAAGAAAAAAATGTGACGATAAAAAAGGAAAGAGTAAAGAGGGAAAATCTGACTGAAATTATGTGAATTCCATTCGTCTTGTTACGCGTCGCATTTGCATAACAAGATGAATGTAATAATTGAAACTTTCGTCGGCCACGCGAACATTACGGGGAATTAAAGTCGAATATAATTTCGTCTGCGGTTTATAACGCTCCGCGATGCGATTGCTCTTTAATAGCGAATTTCATTTCGATTCGAATGGTCCATTTCTTTTTCTCATTTCTTCAAATTTTTTCTTTTTTTTCACGCTTTCTTTGTCCAAATTCGATGACAATGATTAATAACGACGAATATGTGCAAATATAAGGAATAAAATGAGTTTCGCAAATGGCGCGGCAGTATTTAGAATTTTAATTTTAATGAAATTAATAACTTTTGTGATCTAAGAAAGAAAGTTTAATCATAATAATAAACTCAAAATCAAATATTTATAACGAATAGATGAAAAATTCAAAGATCCAGAAATTTCGTCTCTCAATAAAAAGATTTAGTTCAATTTAATTTTGTTTTTAATTCGATGACATTTTTTTCGTGTTCTTTTGAGGTGTCAATATTTTTGTTGCATATATTGTGTATATGGATCTATGTGCAAACTTATGAGCGCTATGTGTGCGTGTAATTAAAACCCGACAAATTTAACGCAAGTTTCAGCTGTTCGAAGAATTCGGGATCACGGCATTTCGTGAATTCGTGCCATTATTCAGAATGCAAAACAAGTTCAAAGAAAATCAGTCGCCATTGGATCGCGATAACCAGGAATTTTCAAACAATAACAAAAGTCAAAATTGTGGAAAATAGTTTACAACATGATAAAATAAAAAAGATACATTCATAAAAGTGATATTGATATACTGATTTTATTCCAATCAATAAATTTATGATCAATATCATATAAACGGTTTGCCAAACTAATTTAATTTTATCCAATATTGAATCAATATGAACATTCAAAATCGATGGTATTGAATTTAAATCAGTGTCAATGAAGTGGTTATTCGCATATCGATTTGATATTCAATTGATCACATCAAATCCTTGATCAAAAACGATGTTAAATCGATATTAATGAAAAAGAAATTTGCATATTGTATCGGTATCAAATTAGTATATATTAATTCTGTCGATATTGCGTCGATACAGAACTTCTTTTAATGTTCTTTTAAGGTCTTGTAATCGCGTATCCGATAAAAATAATTTTAATATCCCAGAAAACTTTTCCAAAGTAATGTATTTTTAATAACGTTAAATATCTGCAAGTTTATTCTCACTTTCTTTTTCTTTTTCCGCGAAAAAAAAAAAAAAAAATGATACCAACTCTCATTATTGATCATTACACGAAATTCGAACAACTATGTCACTGATGCCGAAGAAGCCGGTGTTTCGTTTTTCCTTTCAAGCGAAAAACCAAAGATTAATGAATCTCGGCGCAACGTTATAACTACGCGTTCCTAAAAATTAAGTTGAATAAACGCCGCTCTAATGAGGTCGCGACGAGACCTAATTCAGACTCCAGCCAGGTGTTTTCAAGACGCTTTCTTCGCGATTTGTTAAGCCTCGACGTTAACGTCAAGTATCGGACACGTGCGTGAGATTCAATTATGAATATATGTCTCGTTTACGGAGTCGGTTTATTGACTCGCAATCTGCATTCATATCATGTGTCCTCTGGATCAAGCGCATCACTTGACAATAACGTTTCAATTTGTCATCGAAACTAATATTATGTCTATCTGACAAAACAGATCTTAAATGTTTGTTTAGATCTGACCTGAATTTCAATTGAAAAGTGACTTCCGATTCATTAACATAAATATGGAAAAATTGATAAATCTAAATTGTAAATGTTACATTTGAATAAAAAATATTAATATAATATTAAAAAAATACAACTATAATGATAAATAATATAAATATTAAGATATATACTTAGAATATATTTTTTATATTTTTGTAGTAATACCATTCGTGAAATCGGAAATCAAAAATGCTCATTAAAGTTTCTTAATTACATGTATTAATTACATTCATTTGAAAATCATATTCTTTAAATATGTTCCCCATGTTTGGTTAATTTTACACGGACATGTACGGCTAATAAATGTTTACAGCGCGAAAGAAATATGAGCTGACACGGCCGGAAATGAACACGCGTCGAAAGGAATTCAAATTGCCGTGATTCCGAAGATGAATTTCGCGCGGGCTATTTTCGCCTTTGTGCGGATTAGCTTTGACGAATGAAGCCGCATTTGCGGGCAAATGAACGAAATTTCATCATTCGGATTTCCGAACTCTTAACCTCGCCTCTGCCGAGCTGATTGGGTTTTATAGATTTCTCCACCTTAAACGCTTAGTCGAGTTATTTTATTTTTTTTTCCAGTAATTATAAAACGACGAGTATTTCGTGATTTCGCAAAAGTTTCCACAACATATGACATTTATTTGACGAGAAAAAAGTATCGTTTTATAATTAACTGAATTTACTTACTACACTTTATATATATATATATATATATATATATATACATATACACACAATGAATAATATGTAATATATATATAATATAATATGTATAATATATATAATATATAAGTATGTATATATATGTATATAATAATCTTTTATTTTAATAGAAAAACATTTAACAAGCATATTGCTAAATATATTGCACGTATACGTCTTTGGATAAGACGGCAATTCGCCGAAAACAGAACGATATAACGTACAAGCAACGGCCAATATTAATCTCGGCCAAGTGTGCCGCAAGTTTTCGAATTTCATCAATTGCGTGACTCCGCTTAAAATTGCGTCAAGAATGTTAATTTAAATGTAAATCGAAGTTGAAATGTACACGACTTAGTTCCTCGGCGAACGACTTAATTAAGTATGGAAGATCAGGGGGGGGGGGGACTGAAAGGAAAAAGAGAGACGGGACGTTTTCAATGCGGGAAAGTTGTTTTCGCGTCTTTGATACTTTGAAAATGCTTCCACGTAAATTTTAATTGAAGGATTTTTGCACTTATCGATTATCAAGATAATTTAAAATAAGCAAACAAAATGATGTTTTGTCAAAGCGAGGAAAAAGATGTCGGAAAATATTTGCGAAAAAGACATTTTTGCGAAACAATGTTTTAATAAATAATTTATTTATTAATAATAACATTGGGGAACGAGGTTTTGGGAAGACAGTAATTGTTAAAAAAAAAAAGACCGCAATGTTTTACACATTTTCGAAATGACGAATTTCGCTAACAATGGCCGAAAATCCGAGACATCGCGAAATGATTTGAAAATCATTAACTCGGCACTTGGGAAGTGCGCGAGTGCGAATTAACACCATTGATGAGGAATTGGCTGATGGAAACGAAATTGGATGCAACCGGCGTTGAAAGTATTTGCGGTTGGCCGAGCCTTCATTTTCGGGGCAATCCACTTAATTTCTCGCGTTATATTTAATTTGTCGAGCTCGCGCCGACAGCGATTTATAAGTGGCGCGAAATAAATATCGTGTTTGTTGTTAAATTCGCTTTTCTACTTTATAATCGAAATCTCTTAATAGCCAATAAATGGATAAATGAATTGACAAGTTAACAAACGCACGTGCAATTAAATGAAATAACAGTAAAAAGTAAACGACGAATAAGCGGCTAATAAAATATTAATTGAATAATTGTAAGGAATATACTGTTAGCCTTTAAAAGAATGAATTTATTGAATCTTTAATTCAACACTCATTTTGCAAAAATTTTGCTAATATGGAGATTAATGAAAAAATAAATTATAAAATATTATGAGTATCAAAAACAAAAAACAAAAAAAAATCTAAAAAAAAGAAAAGAAAAAAGAACGACAACAAAAAACGGAACAAAATTGTCACAATACTTGTAAAACGATCGACCCCGTTGAAATTAAACTGCACTTTATTAGTGGCTGTGCACTCAAGCTCAACAGTCTTTCGGAACATATACCAATCGTTTCCCGTGGAAGTCAATAAATTGAAGAACATTGCCGCGTGATGCTCAATCAAAATGGAATCAACTTCAAACTTTCTGGGTCGCAGCTCTTCAACTTTTTCGGCAGAACAACTCGAGCCATTTTTTCACGTTCAAGAGCCACGGGTCAATTTAAAGCCAAGCTAAACCGTCCGTTTGATTTTTTGTCAGAACTCAGCGTAACGTCACGTATCGGACGTACTGTCAAAACAGTCAATCCGGTTTCGTTGCAAACAATCGCGAAAAACAATTTTGCGAAAATTAATACCTCACGTCAGTGGGATTTTCATTCTTGAAAAAAATTCATTCGTTTTGCTATGAAGCATATAAGATTAAAAATGAATAATTTATACAAATTAAAAAAGATTGTTATGTTAGTTTGAATTTATACTAATTTATGTAAATTGAACATTTACTTGAGTCATTTTAACATAAATTATTACAGAGTAACATAACATTTTTTGTACAGAGAAAATAACATTACATTGTCTTGAACTTCAACAAATGTTATCTCAAAGCGAAAACTGATTCCAAAATTGCTCGATCAGCACAACAAAACGAGTGTTTTAAAATATAACGCATATATCCACAGTTTTAAAACATTTTTAAGCTTTTTAATTTTTTTAGATTAGAGTTTATCTCAAACAATATAAAAGAATTAATGTTTCATTTTGAAAAGCATTTTCATTTGAAAAGCTTAAATATGTTTTTAATCTTAAAACTTACAAAAAACGTTTTACTGTTTCATTTTAAAACAATGCAAAAAACTTGTTTTTCCAGTGTAATAATTTTAATAGCAAGGTGCATTAAGATATTCCGATTTTATTCAAATTGTTTTCTTTGTGCAAAAACCGTGTGAATTAAGAAATTAAGAAAACTGAATGACAGTAATGCAACGCGAGCGTTTAATCGCACTGATGTAACGGAGTCTTTTGAAAGCTCTGCTTTATCGGACAACTGTTTCCAATTAGATGGAAAATTAACAAAATTTGCGTGGAAATGTGGAACTGCCGATCCGTCTCGCTGGGACGCATTAGCGTCACATGAAACAACGTGGAAATCATTTAGCAGACCGTGGGACCTCGGCGACGAGCATTGGCTCAAGCTGCAAATCCCCCGTTTCTTAATCCCGCGCTTTCCCAAGTTCGTGCGCCGGCCAAACGAGCACACCGGCTATGCTTTAGAAAAAAAAAGAAGAAAAAAAAAGAAAAAACAATGAGCGCTTGCATTGTTACAGTTTTTATTAAGACAAGAAGTATTGCAAATACCTATGCACAACTGTTTCAAAAAGTTTTAGAAATCGGTGTCATATTCACAAAACATTCGACAACACTTTTTGTAATTATTGTTATCTGTGTGAAAAATTGCACTGAAAATTCAGCAGTGGAAAAGTGTTCAACTAAAATTTGAGTTTATTTGGGTTTCTTTTTCTTCGTTTAATTAGTCGTTTGGTACTGAATGACTTTTTTATGATAATTTTTAATAATAAAAGAGTATTTTAAAAACGACCTCTATTTTAGTACATCAAATTATTGTCAAAATATTATCATGCTGTATTGCGACCATACCTTGAACTGTATAGCACTCGGCCATCTTGATAGAGCCGGACGAATTTATTGGGACTGGTGATTGTATGCAGATAACTCTGTTTTCCGTTGTGGAAGTACGTGTCGGGCTTCCAGATTCGTGCGAGCATCGAGATGCTGAGTGCGAGGGTCTCCATCCCGCCTTGGAATGCCAGCCGGCGATCAACCCAAGATTGCCGGAAGTAACAGTCCATCGAGTACGTCTGCAAAAGGAAATCATTCCACAATTCTTTTGCTCGTCAATTCTTCATGCTGCCTTAAAAAAATCTCTATTTTGACTGATAAACACGCTGAAAATTTCACAATTTATATTTTATAATATTTTTTTTGTAATTACAAGAAAAGGTTTTATCAGTAAAGACAGATATTGTCAAATTAATGTTGTAAAATAATCACTCTATTTAGAGTTTGTTCCGACCACATTTACAAGGTGTGAATGATGAGATATTAAAATTGGAATGAAGATGTAACATTTGCAAGTTATGGTGTGAAAAGTCATGGTGTGAAAAATCACGGTGTGAAAATACAAGTGAGAATGTTTACGTCACAGATTAAGTCAAATATGATTTCGATGTATTTAAGTTTGACTTTTAAAAATCCCCTTTACTTTCTATTTCACTCCATGACGGGTGTAAAATTTGCACTCTCGCTGAGTAATTTTTTACACCATATTCAATCACGCCTTACATAGAATCGCTTTTCTTCGCTTATTTTGAACGGCGAATTTAATCAAAGCTAGGAGATTCGTTCGGTCAACAAAAATAAATTTGTTTATTTTCCCTTGATTTAAAAAATCGTCGTTACAAATGCGCGCTTGCGTTTGCATGAGCTTCGCAAACGCAGCGATTTAGTATGAGCACTGTTTATTTTCACTCCCGTGTGTTATTGAATTTTCGCGCGCGTAACTCCGTCGGCGGAGAAGTAGGCGTGCGTGCGTTGCAATTTGTCGGGACATTGATTTGTAAATGTCGA
Source organism: Aradophagus sp. ZL-2020 (assembly GCA_022817685.1). Taxonomy (NCBI): domain Eukaryota; kingdom Metazoa; phylum Arthropoda; class Insecta; order Hymenoptera; family Scelionidae; genus Aradophagus; species Aradophagus sp. ZL-2020. The sequence continues at coordinate 17,966 of JABFOV010001314.1, forward strand.
GAGCTTTTGCCTCGTCGAACTAGCACTTTGCTTTAAAGAACGCAAACTTAATTTCAACGTTGCATCAACGTTCGAGTGATTGCGACGAAAGAAACTGAAATCGTTGGGGAGCAAATGTTCAAGATTACTTCTAAGATTGAAAACCGAGGGTTTACGTCGTTTGAACATAATTCTGTTTATAAAAACAACGATCATTAAAAAGTCTGTGTCACGCTTAGAAAGTTTTTATAAATTAAAAGTATATATATCGTGAAATTCAATTTCAAGAACACGTCCATTTGAAGTTTTTTTATATCAGCTGGCTTTTAATTGATTATGACTCATCCATCGGAAGTCGAATTGACGTTCAAAATAGGTTTATCTATGCAGAACGTTGACAAATGCTTTTACAACTATGAGCAAAAAACGTTATCAATCAAAAACCAATCGTCTTAAACAATCGAGCCTTTGTATAAGTTAACTGGCAACGGCACGAGAACATAGCGCGCAAACGCATTATTCGTGTTGCAACTAACAGCGAATTGTTTGTCGACGAAATTTCGCTGATAAATTCAACGGCACGAATATTCTTCAGGCGACCACGGGCATCGATAAAACGTACCTTCGATGAATTCGACAACGCTATTGATAACGTCGCGTGATTCGAGATTCGGGCTCTAGGGTGACAATGCAAAAAATGTACCCGTTGTTGTCGTGTAGTAACTTTTGTTTCACAAAATTCGTCTCTTTTGGTGAATTTTTAAAATGTTTCTATTTTTTATTACATTGAGAAAAAGGTAATACAGTTACTACACGGTTTTTTAAGTAACAGTTAAAAAAGAAAATTACCATATCAACTTCAGAAATAGGTCCCATACTTCGCACCATAATGTCGACTTCTACGGTTGCAGGTGGGCCACCGAAATCAGGTCGAACGCTATTGTCGTAGCCCCGAAGAAGATTGTCTAGAAGTTCGCTGATGTTGCCATGATTGTTACTCTGAGTTCGGCCGTGGGGGAAGAATTCCTTGTCACTTGCGGCTCTGTAATCATTGTTGTTCCACCGTGTTTATTCCAACAAAAGAAATACGATAATTTAACGAATCGGATTAAAATAGTTATTTTCAAATGAACGATTTTCGATTCTGGAGTATTAACCCAATAAAACAATTATCATAAAAGATTGATATTGAATGGAAAAACCTCTTTAGAATTTCTCAATTTTTCAAGAATCATCTGAATAATAAATTTGGTTTGTTCAATTTAAAAACCAATGTTCGATTCTATAAGAGGAAACACGAATCCGACAGAAAATCATACTTTCAATATATTTATTAAAAAATAAAAGAAAAAGTAAAGTATCGACAGATCTGTGTAAATGTGATACAATAAACAATTGAACGAATTCAAAATAAATGTCGATATTTGAAATCGCATTTTTTCCAATCAAATTAGTCAAAACTGTTTCATGGAATTTAATACACAATAATACATTTGATGACACGTTAAAACGGCCTACTTAAAATAAATAAACGACGAATTAAAAATCAAATAAAAAATAATGGAACACACATTTTACAATATTTCTATCCAATTTTCGATTAATTTCTAAAATGTGTTGTTTCGTGCAAACGGTTAATTTTAACGAATCAATAAATAATCACCAATAACCATTGGCCGCTAATTTTTCATTCAAATCTTTCTTCTTTTTTCTCCCAGATCTTTTCATTCGCGAACTTTTTTCCACCTTTAGATTGTACATTGAACATTTTTACCAATTATTTCTCATTCATAATTCCCGGACATTTTTTTCTTCCGACTCTTTCTGTGCTTTTTTTCGTTTTTATGTGAATTATTTTTTTTCTGATTTGTGCGATGGCACACCGCGCTACGTCGCAAGATATGAGATGCTGCCAATGTTTTGTAAAAGTCGCTTTGAAGTGTTTCGAAAGCGACGGCAAATATAGATTCAAAAAACACAAAATAAAAATAAATAAGCCCGCTTCGGTTTGTATTCATCTGCGCGGCACATTTGCTAGACCGATTCGTCGCTTTTTATTGGACTTACTATAACCGTTTTTTTATCCAACTTCATAATCTCGTGAATACGAAATGTCTTTCTACCAAACTGCATTATTTTCATTTGTCAAATAACTCATTAATTCATCTAAACAATTTAATCGAGCACGCGGATAAAATTCTTATACCACTTTAACTTAACTTATGTTAACTATCTCAGTTTATGTAAATCTAACTTTTTCTTGAACAAATTCACATTAGTTTATGTTCAAGGAATATTTTTCCTTTCGCGAATATAAAGTACGTTGGTATCGTTCGCCTTCAGTCTTTGATGCCAATCATATTTTATTATTTCGGCAAGAAAAATGTGATACTCAAATTTTGAAAAATAATTTTTATATCGGTAATCCTTCGGGCTACCAACTTAATGGTCTTTTTTTCACTATTATGTTACATACTATTTAACACGAAGTACAGTTTAATTTATTTTCAATTTGATTTTACATAATCTATAATAATGTTATTATTTATAATATATATAATTATGTTATTACTAATTATACATAATCTATATGATTTAAAGATTGTTTAATCAACTGAACGCGTTTATTGAATGGCTCATTAACGCTGGATGTCGCGGTCGCATTATAAATGCGGCAATATTCATAATTGTTTTCGGACGGTTACTCCCAGATTTCTGTGTGGCGTCACGTTCGTTGCCGCGACGTCGCGTTACTTACAACAAAGAGCCGTGGAAAATGACCAAACTGCCGATGATGAACAACGCTTCTTGCCCCATTTTTCACTCAGCTGTTAGTTCGAACTGATCACACTTGTCTGCATAATTTCCTAAACAAAGAAATATAGTTATTAGATTAATTATTGATCGATTCAACAATCAAATTATTAGTAATTAAAACTAACAAAGAAATTTTTTTCATTTATTTTAACAGTTTCGACGTTTTATGTATTGTTCTCTCGTGAAATTCTTTTCTACTTTGAAACGTGCAAAAAGTTGCTACTCGCCTCCTACTTTTTATATTTTATATGTATAACTATTATTATTTATTTATTTATGTCAAATTATTCTTTGACAGACAATTAACAATCAAATTTTTTCTGCGAAAACGTAAATTAAATTCCTTGCTTTAAACATTTAATTGCAGTAGAAAACTCGATTACTTGAAATCAGAGTCACATATGTAATTTTATTCCAGCGAATATTTTTCGCGAATTTAACGCAGTAAACAATTAGTCGGCGGATTGTTTTGCGACCGAGCCACGCCGTGCAGCGAAGCGAAATGAAATGACCAATCGCGGGTGCATTAATGTTTGTGCCTTTCCTTTGCCAAAGTCGCGGTTCAAATTTATTTTTGTTGAATGAAAATTGGATTTTAATTGAATGCATTCGATCACTCACTGTGGCGAACACGTTTCTTCTTATCTGCGTTGAAAAATATATTATTTATGATTTTTTTAATGTTGAAGATAATGAAATAGATTATTAGCTTATTTCCTGTAACACGAAATTAATTAGTTTTATTGATTTACTTCAACCAATTACTGATCAATAATTTCTGCAAGTAGAATGGAAGTACGTTTTACTCATCAGCACAGTACACTGATTTGCTTTTTATGACGTACTGTTTCATTAGTTTTCATTTGACTTTTCGGAAGTGATAAAATAAGAACAAAAGCTTTATTATATTAAAACATAAATTTATTAATTGCAAGTTTATACTTGCAATCACGTAAAAAAAATCAGCAAGTGGTTTTTGAAAATGTTTCTGGCAATGGAAATATCATCTTGAATTAAATAATTTAAAAAAGAATTCTTGTTGTCCTTCACCGAAAAAATAAATCTAATTTTACGTATACTTCACAATTTGTATGAAATCAGTTTGTCAATATATATGGAAGTAAATCGCATCAATTTGATTTTTCTTTTGCTGATAAAAAGGAATTATCGATATAAAATTTTGGATTGTTGATATAACAGTCTAGATTGTATATTAATTTAATCTTCGATATTTATAATCAATAACTTATTTTATTGATTTTGTTTAATCTTCAATGCTAATAGTTTTAAGACTGCTGCGTCTACAATTAAAACTGCTGACACTACTATCTAGACTGTTGTTACTGCAATTCTTTTTTCACTGCGTTATTAAATAATGCATTTTTCATCGCTTGACTGTTGCAAATTCGCCGAAATAATTGGCACTTTGAAAAGCGCATCTACCAAGAAGTACGAGACTGATAAACTGGCTCTTCGTCGAGCTGGAAGACGTGATTGTTTGCGCGTGTAACTGCGTTGAGTTGACTCGAGCATGACGCGTTGACGGCTCGCTGCGAAGATTGACAGAGTCGCGAGCAAAGCACATTTTCCGCAAGCCCGACCTTTCGCCGAGTAATTCGCGGCGCGCTGGATTAGAGGCGCCAGAGGATATGACTACTGATTTCAGTAAAAGGAACTCATTACTACATTTGTCAATCCTTTTGAGTGCAAATATTTTGCACGTACAGCACGCGCCGAATGATTTTCCGCCCGTTTCATTCGCTTTTCTTCCCTTTGCGAGAAATAAACTTATTAATGAAAAAACAAAAATTGTTGTTTGAAGTTTTTTCTTTTTTTTCTCTAATGAATTAGTTTGTACAAACAATTAATTTTGCAGAAGAAACATTTGTAAAAGCATGAAAATAATTAAATGTACCAATCACTTGGATTTAATTGTAGTACATTTAGGTTTTTGAAAAGAAAAATTTGAATATCCCGCAATGATTTATTTATTTATTTTTTTTATTTAATGTAATTTACTGTTATATTTTTCTCAATACAAAAAGTCTTTAACAATATATGAAAATGAACACAGAATAAGTTTACATCTGCATGCGAAATTGCGCGAAATTTCGCCGAAAGGAAAAAAGTTTTTTTCTTGCAGCAAATAAAATTATCGTTTTCACATAAATGAATAAAAAATAGGATTCATCAGTGACGTTTGTTTCACGTTGTTTTAAATTGAAAATGAATGCATTGTATGTTTGCGTATGCATTATCGATGTCATTTGTTTTCAGCAATTTCTTTAACACGTGAACAATTTTTCGTCGATCATTCGAAAGCTCCGATAATTGTATTGTTTTAAAATATGTCACGCAAGTCAATAGTAACGAAACAAAAATGTCATGGTAAGAAGATTGCGATCATTGTTGCTACACGGTATTTCAATTGTAAAATTCCTGTTTGAATAATATCGGATAAATCAAAAAACAAAAAAAAAATAAATAAAAAATCGAATAAATTTCCACTTGTATAAAGCTTGATTTAAAAAAAAAAAACTTCGTTATGCTTGTTGTAACTTTTTTTTCTGTAAAAATAGTAAAAGGTACTGCGTTGAAAAATACAAAAAAAAAAAAAAAGAAATTAATTCTTTTTCATATTTTCAATACATTTTATACAAATCTCTAGTTCGAAAATAATTTCATTTTTAATATATAAAAAAAAGTTTCGATTTTCACATTAAATTAAATTGAAAATATTCCAATCCTTCAAGGATATTCAAAAAATTTACAATAAAGAAGAAAAAAGAAGTAACAAACAAGTTGCAAACTTTTTCCCGAAGACCTGAAAACCTCTGCGAAATTCATTTTTAAAAAACCTTCTGCGATTCAAATCAAAAAGTTATTTCGAAAAGTAGAATAAAAATTAAATTAAAAAAGAAGAAGAAAAAAAAGAAAATCGATGAAGACTAACGGAACGTGAGCTTGACAGAACAAAAGAGCGTCACAGTCGAAGTGACAAGTCGGTAGCAGGACGGCGAAATTGTGAACAGGCAAAATTTGCTAATTCGAGTATTCGATTATACCGCTCATTAGTCGCTCGAGCTGATCGGTTTATCATAGATGCCAGAATATATTTCGGCCCGAAACTTACCGGCAACGCAATTACACAGGAAATTGACGACACGTGCGATACGAAAAGTCGATTATTCTTGTCGCAACGTCTTACTTCACTTGGCAGCCTGTTTCAAAATTGGGGGATTGCATCGTAACTGCATTTTCATTGAAATCGCGTGTCCTTTGTAATTGCATTGCCGGTAAGTTTTCCGTCGAAATGTATTCCGGCGTATGTGATAAGCCGATCAGTTTGAGCGACTAATGAGCGATATATTCAAAAACGTTACGGATACTCGAATTACCAAATTGTGGCTGCTCACGATTTCAGCGTGTCTGACAACGTCCGTTTAGCCATCAACATCGCGATCAGCCCGAAAGGATGGTGCGCCCGTCCAACCATAAGCTTATGCGCCATGTACTGGATGCGATTTTCGTGCACAAAGAGGACAAAGGCGTGCCACTGCCGGCAATACAAGAATACGTGAAAAAAAATAGCAGCAGGAGTAAGCTCACGGCGAAGGACCTGAAAGTCGAGGTTTGCTTTTTAAATGTACTTTTTTCCGTCATTATTACGATTTTAAGTAATTTTTTTATTTTATTTTTTAACTTTCCGAACTTTTTTTTTTAAAAAAGGGTAGTTTTAAAATTTTAAAAGAGGTTGAATTGTTGAACGATTTTTGAAAATTCAGTATTAAATAAAAATTACTATATTGTATTATTTATATAGTGCTTTATAAATATATATTTTGATGCAAGTAAATTAACCTTTGATAGAAATTGAATAATATTTAAATATATTCAAATTTGAATAATACGTAGAATTTGTGTAATAATATTTGGAAATGTAATTTTAAATAAAACTGTTTTTTTCTTAAATTGAAACATTTTAATTATGTCGTGTCTATTGCATTTTGTTAATTAAATATTTATTGAATGTAATTGAATGTTTTTTAGATACACTAATTGTGAAATAAAATTTGTTACAAGTGATTTTAATTTCGCATGATAAATTGCATGCGAAGATGGATATAATGTCATTAATATCAAAACGATTGTAATTGCGAATTCATTTATTATGTCTGGTAATATGTACTACGTGTACGGGACAGTAATTTTCAGTTCGACCACAATCGAATGTCGACTAATTTATGCTAGAAATAATGGATTCCATATATTAATGAACCCGTTACAAATAATTTTCAAGGAATTTGAAAAAAATGGAAAGACAATTCGAAATGTAATTCCGATTTGTGAAAATTAATTTAATTCGCTGAAATTTAATTCATGTTCTTAATAAATAAATTAAAAAACTTTTTTTAAATAAAAATTATGAAAAAAAGTAAATTAAATTTTTTCTTAAATTGTTTCCTACTAAATTATCATACTTGAAGGCGTATTTTTTAAATCAACAGAAAACGGTAATAAATGGAAAAAAATTTACTTAAATCCACTTGTCTAATTTGATTAATTCTTTAGTAAGCTTTTGAAATGTTTGTACTTGCAACTGAATGGAAAATCGCATTTCACTTGTGTTTTAATAACTTTGTTTTTCATGTTCATTTGTCAAATTCATCTCGTATTGCGAAATCAGTAGAAAAATGAATGCAAAATGTAACTGAATAGCACGTTCGAATCAACGCACAAGTAAATCTGTATATGTATAAATACATAAAAAATTGAGTCACCGTTTCCAAACTTTTTTTCATGAAAACAATTTTTCATGAAACATGCATCATTTGTTCGTGGTTATCGTGGAACAAATTTTGTTTCACGCATATTACTTTATCGGATTGCGTAAAATTATTTCCGACGAACTGCTCGTCATGAAAATCGATAAAACGTATTAAAAATTTTTAGATTCGCGCCGGTAAAAGAAGAAGCGCCGAATGATTATGGAATTAAACGATATCGCTTTTTTACGTGTTTTCGCGAATGTTCGACTTAAAAATAATTCGTCGAATTATTGTTGCATGCGCGATTGGCAAATCGGACATTTCTTTTCTCGAACCAGCCGTTGATTATTCACATGACAGTGGAAACAAATGAAACGGAATCCTAACTTTACTGTGAAATTTATTTCAACGAAATTTTATAGGATTCAGTGTTATTTCCACATTGTTTGCGAAATGCAATTTTGTTAAAAATCTACAATACCATAAAATTTATTAAATTTTCCCGCCAAAAAAAAAAAAAAAAAAAAAAAAAAATTTCTGTAAAAAAAAATAAATAAAAAAACAAAACTTTTTTTTTTATTTTTTTTTTTTTTTAATTTCTTTTTTTTTTATATTTTCTTTCCTTCGTCCACTTTTAAGAAGATGTGTTAGTTGTACTCTTATCTATTATAAAAAAAATATAAAATATATATCATATTCGATGTCTAGTGTTCATCTGTGTAAGATGA
>JABFOV010001315.1:0-26257 GCA_022817685.1 Aradophagus sp. ZL-2020
CATATTCAGCAATAGACACATCAGTACCCACTAGTACACGATGATTAAGTACTTAAAGTTACGAACTTATCTCATGCACGTGTCTGCTCTCATTTAGTCTATCACTATTGTTCTTGTGTTTCTGGTTGACACATATGACCAGTCTATATTTGTTGGGGTGTTTTTTTTTATTTTTATAATTTTTTTTTTTTTTTTTTTTTTTAGTGTTTTTTTTTTTTTTTTTTTTTTTTTTTTTTTTTGATTGTGAAGTTAGAAGAATCTTTTGTGTAATGAATTTTACGCGCGTGTTTTACTCGAAACAATGTTAGTTTCTTATTAAGAACGTGAATATTTAGTAAAGACCAAGTGTAATTAATGAACATATTAAATACCAAAATAAGACTTTATCCATCAATCTTATGAAATTGCGTTACGTGCTTGTCAACCCTATTGCGAAGAAAATGATAATAGACCTTTCCATTGTATTTATCTGGGTGGGTAGATTTATCAGGATAATCGACAAAATGGAGTGAAGCACTTCAATTTTCCCAGTTCCCTTGTTTATATCGAAAACCGTATGTTTGCTGTAATCCAATTTTATTATCGCGATAAAATGAATGTGAAGCATTGTATTATGAGATAACATTTCTGCAATTAGAAGTCAAAAGCTTCGTTGAACATTAGAAATGAATACAATATATTAAATTATTATTTTTGTAATTTCTGTATTTGGTTTTAACGGGAAACATCACGTTTTTGATTTGCGTCTTTATTGTAACGATTATTTCAGTTTATCGAAATTTCGCGCTTAATTTTCCTTTTTTTAATTTTAATTCTCTCTGCTAATTTATGCGAATCACATTGGGTTTAATAAAACTTGTGAATCAAACGGAAAGATACGTCGAATCGAAAATAATTTTTTGCAAGTTAAAAAACATTAAGAAATCATTGTTTATAACAAGAATGAAAAAGCAAATGTTTATCAAAATTTTATGTGCATGGCGTTTGTGAAAAATTCTTCTGAGTAACAAACATTGGCATTAATGCTTTACTCGTAAACTAACAATCATTAATTTTTACATCATATCATCTACCCTTTCGTTTCCGACACGCAGCAATAATTCGTCAACATACATTCATTTTTTCAAAAAACGCAGATAATCATAACAGCAAATTGTATCAAACGAAACAGACCAGATACTAAAACCAAAGCGAAATCCACCTTAGCCAACCCTAACTATTCTTGCAGCTCAAACACCATTGGCTAAAAAACTGTAAACAATAACCAACCATAATTTTTGTATCCATAACTGCCATTACCGAACCAGAAGAACTGATATCGCAACTAGTGTCGACCTCGTTGAAAAGACAAACACACGAAAAAGAAGGCCTCGAACGGTACAGACCCATCGAAATGTCAGTGACTAAAAGCGGCCCGACGGTGAGGTAGTGAAGCGAAGGACCATCGGGAGGCAGGATGTGAGTGTTTGGGTGGCAGGTGGCACGCTGAACGAGCGGTCGCAGCGGCTGCGCGAGGCCGGGCCGAGGATGAGCCCGAAGGGGCCCGGGCAGGAGTGCCCGAAGATCGAGGTGCGCGTGTCGTGCGTGGCGCAGCCCGGCGCGGAGCCGCAGCCGATCCGCGTGCGGATCCCGGAGCCGAAGAAGCGGCCGATGAGCCCGCCGACGCGGGCGGACGCGGGCCGCGCCCGGTGCCCCTCCGTCTCGGAGAAGGACTTCTACCGGAAGACGTCGTCGCTGGACCGCCGGGAGCGCTACTCGACCCACTCCGGGGCCGAGATCAAGCGCAGCCTGGCCGAGCTGGCGCAGCGCAACGGCCGGCGCCACCACCCGATGCTGGACCGGCGCAACCGCTTTCCCACGATCTCGGGCGCGGAGCTCAAGCGCGGCCTCGCCGTTGGAAAGTGCCCGCTCGAGGACGGCCTCGACCTCAGCTTGGCGCCCTGGCCCGGCATGAAGTGGGTCTGTGTCAGGGTCTTGCACCTATACTGCAAGGTCTTCGACCAGACCGAGCTCTTTGAGCTCATCGTTAGGTAATTCTCAACCATCGCCTTTATCCCCGCTCAGTTATTCCTCGGCTTCCGTTTCCGGATGTTTCGTTCTACATCAAGAAAACAATATCGTACGATATGGATTGTAACATTTCCGGCATACTTATTGGTCGAAATAAAATGTACAGCAAGCTTTGTACGTACGTAATATACTGGTTTGAAGTTAGACAAATTTTCATGAAAACAACCCTGCTGCAAAAAACTACGAAGGATTTCTACGTAGTAATCCTACGTAGGAGGCCTACGTAGGATTCTTGTATATATATATTTCCCACGTGGAATTCCTGGACCTGAATACTACCTAGGTTCCCTGGGTATAATTATTCCTATATGAGATTCTGTAATAATTCCTATGTGGGATTCAGTAATACTAGGTAGAAAGTTACCATACCCCTACGTAAGAATCATACATAGTTTTTTGCAGCAGGGAATTTTAACAGAAATATATCAATATCTATTTTCATTGACTACTTCACCAACCTTTTATCATTTTAGCGAGAGTTTAATCAGTTTTTTTTGCAATTCGCAAACACCAATCATACAACAATTTTTCTAACATCAAACTTGTATATTATATACGAACGAAAGTTCTTGTTCATGAAATAAAGCAGTCTACTAATGTCATTGGCTGAAACTAGTTACGATATGGTATCGTAAACAGTTTACGATATGAAATTGTGAGCGTTGCAATATGTGTTGCAAAATAGAGTAACGACGATCTTTTTCTGAGACGACACCTTTCGTGGAAAAGCTCGAATCAGTTTCTGGTTTGAGTCTGAAATTAAGACAGTCGGAGGATTGGAATTGCGGAGGATAGAATTGCGTTGGAATTGTTCGTGTCGAAGTCCAGGCGATTACCGTTAGATAACGCGAGTTGCCCGGGAGAGCCGTAAATCTATGTTTTTAGTGATTGTCGAAATTGCATCTTGTGCGAGGTGTAGCCGTTTCATGGTTGCGACGACGTGTTTACCCGATGAGATTACAATGTTCATTGTCACGGAATCGCGCGTATTTACGACGCGCCGCAGCTTGTGCCTCGGGCGCAAGTATAAATCAATTGATTAGCCATTACGCGATCCTTACAAGCAATACTCGCGATCGAATGAATTAGTCAAGAGGTGAAGACTGATCTTTCGCATTCACTGTGTTTGTAAACACGTGCTTGTCGAAAGATTAGCGTGTCAAATGTGCGAATTCGTTGTTTTGAATAAATATTTTTCGATTAACAGTCGTGACACCGTTCATTAAATCAATATTCTCTGGTCGATGGCTTTTTGTTTTGAATTCACTTTTTTCGCGTCATTAATTAATAATTTTCAATTAATTTTTGCAAATTCGAAATAAAAAATATATAATCTGACTCCATCAATCTATAAAATCTCATCTGACTTATTTGCTATTATTTACCTTTCAATAAGTTTCAATCCGAATTTTGACATGGGAAAAGATTTTACAAACTTCGCGTGCAAATGTTGAATTGATTTTTTCCCAAGATCATCGCTCTGAAATTTTGAATTTGTAATTGGAAAATTGTAAATGTTTGTTCCCTAAATGCCGAACGCGCGAGACTCGTGAGCATAAACTTTGAACGCGAATGCCGAGTAGATTAAGTGATACGTCACAATCGCGATCCGCGGCAGTGTTATCAAGATACAAATTTGATTATCTATGTTTAGCGTCTCGTCGCTGATGGTGGCAACTTCCTTCTCGTTTACATGAAATATGCACGCGTGATGAATTCTTATGACAGACGTGGCTAATGGCGCAATTACCGTATGATCACCGCCTACGAATCGCGATTAGTTTTCAAGCCGTTGCGCATTAATACATCCTCTCCATGCAACTTCGGAAGTTTCTCCATAGCTTCGGATTCGTCGTTTTGCCGTCTTAACGATGCTGTTACGACGCTGTAACGACAAAAATAATGTAGTTTACAACTTTTGGTGCGTGCGAAAATAATGATTGCTGTTTAAAGGACTGTGCCAATGGACAAATGACAAATCCGATAGTGACAATTGACAGCTTTGACTTTCTGATACACCGACGACTTTTGTTTCGATCGACGAAATTATTTACTTACAAATGAATTTGACATTCAGCGTTTTAATAATACAATAATTTTGTTAGTGAGCCTGTTTTAAAGTTACGTGAATGGTGTAATTTTTTTCGTTTCCTTTTTTAGTATCAACGTAATTGTAAATCGTTAATTAAGTTTTTGATCAATGTTTTGCACATCTATTTTTTCTGTCTTTTTTATTGGATAAATATGAGTTACTTCTAACGTTTACTTTTCTAGAACGCTCGAGGAAAGAAAAGGTTGAGACGTTAAAAATTGTTATTAATTTGCGGAGTAGCGTAATGATAGATATAAATGTTGCTTGTTAACGAGCTACCTACGCTGCGTTCCACTCCCCATTTACGTGGGCATATGACACGAGGGGAATTTGTCTCATTAGATGTGTTACACCATGTAAACTACCCTTGCTTGGAGAGTCTTCGCAATTTCAAGTCTGTTTGTGAAACACGAATTTTTTTAAAAAACAGTTCCCGTGAGAAACAAAATAATCCCGTATTTTTAAAGGAATCTTAGTCGATGAGTTTTAATGGAAACATATGTTGATAATTAAGTAAAAATTACGATAATGACAAACTAAATGACGACCTGATAATTGGTCTAATAAAATTATTTTGTACAAAGTTTTTATGTTGAAAAGAAGCAAAGTTAACCATAATAATTTGATACAATATTTACTTTTTTTCGCACATGTCAGTTTGTAGAAGCAGCGTTTCAAAAAATTGCATTGATATTGAACAGTAGCATCCGCGATCTCGAATTTCGGTCGAATGTTTCGGTCGCCTGTGACTTCTATAAAGTCCAAAAGAGTAATGCGATTTGTATATAACAAACGTTGTTATTCCGTTAATTTAAATCGCGCACGACGACAGCCGTCCGTTATTCGAACCCTGAAAGGCACGGTTTGTTGAAGGTCCAAAATAATGTTCAAACGTACGTCAACCACCGCGAGAATGCGCAACGTCGCATTCATGCGCGATTCGGCGCAGACACCGGGCCTATTCGTTTCTCTTTTCACTTCGCAAAACCAGTAAGACAAGCGCAGTGAATGGTATCGTGTCAATTTTTCAAAGTCATCTCCAGAGCCGAGCAACGCTGTTAGCATTAGAGATTATTCTCCGATGAGGCGGATGAAAAATAACGTCAAATTAACTATCCCGCGGTCGCGCAGGTTATCGTTCGTATTATGATACATCAACTTTTAAATATATTATAATTGCCGGCACCGTCGAAAAGGCTTTTTTCAAACGTTTTTTCTTTCTTTTATAAAGGTGAAAAATATTATTTGATGGTAATAAGATATATAATATTATCATCATTTAAAACGTGATATTTTTGAAATACTTTCTGCTTTTCCATATTGTCATGTTATCTACACTGACAGAAAAATGTTTAGCTCTACCAACTGCAGTAAATAGTTGTTGAAAATTGTTTGATAAACGACACATTTTGCTTAGAACAGCTAAATTCTACTTGAATTAACAATCTGCTAATTAAACGAACAAATTACGTAGTTGGTTCAACTATGAAATATGGTTGGCCGTATTCAACTATCAATATAGTTGAGCCGACTATATGCTGATTGTGCACACCATCATTTTTCTCAGTGTATAAACGATTCTTCTTTTCTAAATACAAACGAAAGCGAATCCATTCGTTGCAAAAGGAATCCCTTCAAATCGGCAGAAGTGGTCTAAGAACGTCATTCACCCTCCTAAAATTACACTTTCTAACTCCCTTTTTATTTTTAAATCAACCGAATAATTATAGTTTGGATCTTCACCAACGGCACGGTTAATTTAATACAAAACAGCGATCGTTTGTTTATCGGTACCGTTTTCGTGAGTTTTACGAACGCCGCCTCGGCAGAGCGCAACGAAATAATATCATAATTCCGTTAATTCCACGAAAACATTTTTCTGCCCCGCGAGACGCATTTAGCGCGTGGCGCACAGACGTCTCGTGTCTTTTCTTTGCGAGTCTTGCGGCCGGCCTGATTTACATTTAATTGGCTTTACGCGCGCGTATTGGCCGGCAACGGCGACGAAAAGAAAGAGAAAAGCGAGCTAATATTAATGCCGCTTTTCTTTTTGCCTCGTTTCTCGAAGCCTCGCAGCCTTGGCACCGACATCCGGAAGGGCGCGGTGGCTCTCGCAATAACTGTCGCACGTAAATGCAGCTCGTTGATTATACGACAACTACCTACAGATCAATAACCAAACGGTGATATCATAAAGGAAATGGTCAATAAGCGGAACATTCCCTGTCCCTATTCTCCCTCTTTGTCGAATTCCTCCTTTTTTCACCAGCCGTTAAATAGCGTCTTCGCTGCAAAAAGCGCCTCGATTCGAGACATTCGGTCGGCCGTTCGCGTCTTTTTTACGACGAGAGTTTTATTAAAAGACATCACAGGCGCTTTAGATAAAAGCGTTTGATGATTTCTCTCGATCGGCCGATTGACTAGACTGACGATTTCGCTTGCCACTTTGGAATCATAAAACCGTCGTAATTACGACAACATTTTGACACGCTGACTAACGATGCCAAAACATGTCACCGACGATCAATGTCAAATTATGATATACGAGTAATTTCAGCCAAGGTTGATTTGCTGCGAGATATTGACTTACTAGTAAATTTGGAATTTTATCGCCGTCGCAAGCTCGCGACGGCCTGTTTAAAAAGCAACGTCCTCGTATTTGCGTTAGCAGCTTTTATCAAACGTTATTTCTAATGATATTATCCCGAAGACTGTTTAATTATATCGAATGGTAAAATCTTGGGAAGGAAATCCGGATTCGAGTGCGATGATTTTATTGGAGCAGTAAATACGTTTGTCGTAAAAAATTGAGTCTGTTTCTTGACAATCACCTTAGCGGGACACCATAAACAGCAATTCGCTAAACAGCTTGTAATGTAAAGTTTCATTTCCTGAAATTACGGTTTTATGACTACTTGGTGGTAAGTTAAAGAGAAACGTCTTTATAAGGCAATTGATACGAAAGCCAGGCCGGAGTCAAGCAGTGCGACGCTGATAATTAACATATGGATATACGTTTTTATTGTCCCACGAGTCACGGGGCGGGGGGTCGTAAACACTCGAGATGCCTCGCACGAACTTCGTATAAAGACCAAAGTCAATGTTTACCACGCCTTGTTATTAAATTTAGCAACGGGGTTAACTTGGCGATACTTTTACTGCGAATGGTGTTACAGATGAGCGCGACGTTAATATTAAGTACTCGGAGGGAAGAATCAATTTTCAAACCAATTATTGCTTTCACGGCTTTCTTCGCGCTCAATTTATTGCCACGAGTTTTATAAACATTGATCTTGTAACAAGTTCTTTGGCAATTTATCCAAGTGACAATTAAGGTTGAGCGATTTATGTGTTCAATGACGCAAGTTTGTTAACTTTTCGTTCATTGGAAAGCAATGATTTGAAAAAATTAATTTGAGATGTCTTTGAAAATACTATTTTTAAGGCTTATTTTTTAAAAAAAAAAAAAAAAAAAAAAAAACGTAAAAAGGCACGTTAAGTTAAAAAGGCACAATTTTCTAATAAAAATATATCGTCACAATTCCCTGGTCACATTGTCTTTATTCCCGAGGAATTTTATTAGTGACTCATACAAACACACTATTGAAATCATAGACATGGAAAATGTCTTAAAACAAGACACTTGTTTCTCCATTGCATACATTTTGTTATTTACAATTAGCCAATAAGTTTTAGTAAAAAATGTATTAAATTTTTAAATTCGGTTTATGAAAATGATAGAAAAATTGTTTTCAACTCAAAATACCTTTTTCTTGTCGCACACAAGTTAATGAGACTTTGCGAGTCGCGTTCGTAATTCGTGCTTTTAATTTTGCAGGAAAAATTGTACAAGTTGTAAGTGTCCGAGGGAAGCTCACGAAGTCTGCCATGAAGAGTGGGTTTCGGTTAGGGCGCGTCTGGGGCTCAAGGGCGAGGAGCCGAACACGTCCATAGTATTTGATCCTAGGGAAAAAGGATTTGCCTGGACACCCCCTGGATTGCCAGCACATAGAGTATGTATTCTTTTAGCAACTTTTTAATTAAATATCACTCAACTTTTGTCTCCCTTCACTCACAAAAATCTTTACCTTCGTTCAAGAATCACTAAGTTTTGCTATTATTTTCTTCCATTAAAACCTAATTTTATCCTGTCAAGACATATTTTCTTGGCTTAATCACTTAGTATCTTGGATCAAGGAAACTTTTCTTGGCTCAAGAAAATTTATTCTTGGTAAAATATCAAGATACATTTTGTCTTGAACCAAGAAAATTTTTCTTCACTCAATGCATCCTTTTTGTGAGTGTTGAGTTGTTTTACTAAATCAGCTATTTTTATAACAAAAATATAAACAAGATAAGCAGTTATATAGGATCAAAAATTAAATCGAATCAATGTCGTATAAATGAAACGAGTAGTACAGATTCAATGTTTATATTATGCAGACGTTTGTTTTTCTTTGAAGAAAAAGAATGCATGAAAAATGCAGCGTTAAAGATAATATAAATTTGATAAATTGTGAAGCTGAATTGGCTCATAAATCAATCAACGAAACTGATTCCAAGTCAACTTAAAATAAAAACTTGGAAATCATGCAGGTTTATTGTAATTTCTGCCATCGAAGTTATTTATGAAGAGGAATTATCGATTATTTATGTTAAAATATAATTGATATTTCTTATTAATATTGACGTACATGTATTCAATCTATTGAAATAAAATAAAAAGCAAACCACCACTACTTTCGGAAATATATTAGTGATAAAAACAAGTTCATTTGTTCCGACGTTTCTCGTATTCTTAACTTCAAGAGAGTAATAATAAATAAGATAAAATATTAATTTTTTTGAATTTGTCAAGTAATTTTGTATTTGAAATAAATTAAGATGTTGACATTTATGTGGCATTTATTCAGTGAAGAATATTTCACGTGGTATTTCGTAAACTATCCGAATTGTTTAATTTAATATGCAAATTGATTCCGTTATAGCTGTGAAAGCTATTTATGTCTTAATAATTAGCATTGCGCATTATTTTATAACATTATACCTATTTTCAAACTATTCCAATCATACAAAAAAACGTGAATAAGAATTCGAAACAAACGACATTTTGATTCACTATACAACTAGATCGTAATTCAAAGCAAATAAAAGCTAATGCAATCATTCCCTTCGGTTTTACATTCGACTCCGAGAAAACAGATAAAGAAATAAATGATTTCGCCCGATGATTTCAACAGCGTTTTTATTTTAAAAAAGCGAGAAAAGTTTCGCCCGATCTGAGGATAAATTTCGTTCTGTTTACGGTCAATCTTAATGTTGTCCGCTACGCGGTTACGCTGCGTGGAGCTTGGGTTACGATTATTTAGGTGGCAAGCTGCACGCGTGCATCCACGCTTGGCGCGGCGCCCGACTCCAATATTTTCGGAAAGCTTGTCATACGCATAACGTTGTGGCGTAATCGGCCGTGTATTTCAAAAGGGCTTGCATAAAACAAGTACATTAATTTCCCGAATTTTCACAACGTTTGCGTTTTAAACAACACTTTTTTATAACAAATTCACCCTGACCGATAAATCATGACCGCGTTAAATGATCGGAATGATTGTCATGTCGACGAAATTGGTTTTCACATTAGAGACGTATTGCATACTCAAATCAATTCTTAAACCGATATTTTGTCTGCCGAAGGTGTTCTCTAAATAACAATTTAATATGATCGTTATAAGAATAATAATTATTAAACTGTTTTATCAAAGTCCGAAACATTAATAAATTTCGGTTTGGCTCAATAATGAAATTAATTTCAATTATTCACGGCGAGGAAGTAAAGAAAAGTCGCGTTGAATTTGAGTCTTAATATTGTGGTTGATTTGTTGACTACGTTTATAATCCCGGTGCACTAAGTTGAATTGTCGGTGAAATTAATGAATCAAACTGAATTTGTTCTGCTGCACTTGACGAACAATAAGAGTTTTCTTATACGCTATTGTGCGTACAAGTGTGATGTTCTGTAAGACAGCCTTGATGTATTTACGAGGACTTCAATTACACACGACGACCGGAAATATATTTATAATTCGGAGAGTCGCATGCACCACGCACGATTTCCATCGTGAAAAAATTACTAAAGATTGTCTTTAGCACGGATACCAGGACAAACGAAGTTGTGTATGTTTTCAAAGAATTTGTCAGACAGTAATGAAAACAATTTCGAAATACCATACTTTGTCTGGCTCTTTACACTCGCACAAATATTTTATTTCGATCAAAATACCTGTGTTAATCGTTTTCTATCAACGTAAATTATGTTATCGCAAAATTGTTCATTTCACATTGAAAGAAATGCAGTTTTTTTCAGAAATGAAAAGCAAATAAATCTTGGCAATTATTGAAAATAGTTGTATCAAAACAAGTCGTTTTGAAACATTTTATTTTTATGAGTACACATTGTTTGAGAATACATGTCGATTTATTTTCGTTTCATATTTTGTGTATTTTGATGTTAATGGATGTTAATTTGATGTTGCATGTGTTTAATAATATTGAATTGATTTTAGGTAGAAGAATATTTTTCAATGTTACCTGAAATATCAGTTCCGAGACTGGGCACGCCCGGCGAGCGTTACAGAGATCGTCAATTGTCGACCCAGTTACCAAAACAGGACCTTGCCAGAGCGTATTGTCGCCACCTGGAGCCACAACATTCCGTCAGTGCTGACGATTTTATGGCAGCAAGAAACGAAATAGCGCTTGATATCGGCAGCGTACAAGAAGTTGCCGAAAGAGGAGTCGTACGTTTTTTTTTTTTATCCTATTACATTTGAATAAACTAACAATTCGAGATTATAAATTCGATTATATACGTGCAGTTGGCCGTCCGCCAGTGAAAATAAATTTTTCATTTTGAACGTCAAATCTCAGTTTACATAATAGTAATTTTCAGTTTAATTAGTTCAATAGACTTTTGTTTATTGTCCGTACTTTTAAATAGCATATTTTAATGGCAGCATTAATTTTTTGAAAACATTACAATCTTTGTTTTTGATATTAAATATAAAAAACTAGATATTGATTTTGTAATGGTTGTATATAAGATTATTAGAAAAAAAATTCACGTAATTGTCATTTAACAAGAGAAGATTGTTGTAAATTATGTAACCGATTAACAAAGATCAAGAATGTCTGTTAAGAATTCGATTTGTTTCTTGTATTATGTCATTAGGCTGTTGAAGTGCCGTAAATTGCAAAATATCGTTTCACTTAGTGTGTATAAAGCAATTAATCACGTTAACCAGTCTAACAACTTAATTGAAACAAGTGTTTCTAAATGTTACATCTGATGGATTCAATAAGGCCAATAAGCCAAAGGGTAAATAAACTATTCGAGGAGCTCGTGCCAATATCCAAGTTCATGATCATTCTTGCGCTCTATTTGCGAGCTCAAAATGTTATCTTCGACGGTGATATTTGTTATCGCGCGATGTCAATCTCCGTCCATAATACTAGGAAGTGTTTCGTGCGTCTAAATGTATTTAAATCCTCGGAGATCCCGAAGACTGACGATTATTGGCACAGATCGTCGGCCTTTCGGGAACATGCTCACAATAAAGCGCATTTCAGGCGCGCGATGATGGAGAGACGAAAGAGAACGCATAAGAACTGAAAACGTAATCTTTCAAACTTCATACGTTGTTGTATATTCAAGGCACCGTTCCTTAAATGCATATTTTTAGACCAAACATCCTATATGACAGCTCGCTGCTTTGCTTCGTATTTATTTACGTGATTTTTATTGGAATGTTGATTTAAAAAATTACGCTGTAATAATTTTCCATCACAAGTTCTATTGCACACAAAATGAATACTACAAATAGAATGTTAAACAATTTATCGAATTTTTAATTAAAACTTTTGATCTTTTTCATTGCTGAAACCGGTGTAAAATCTAAGTATTATTGTACAATTTTATATGATTGATTTCTCTTCATTTTTTTAACTTTACATTATTACTGTTTTTGTTTTTAGGTTTGTAGAA
The DNA here is from genome assembly GCA_022817685.1 of Aradophagus sp. ZL-2020. NCBI lineage: Eukaryota > Metazoa > Arthropoda > Insecta > Hymenoptera > Scelionidae > Aradophagus > Aradophagus sp. ZL-2020. Next base: position 12,201 of record JABFOV010001315.1, read on the forward strand.
CTTGTAAAGAGCCTCTGAAATATGGCAGTCTTGCTGTTTCGGCAAGCAAACTTGGTCTGCTGTATCACCCGATGTGTTTTCAGTGCGTGCAATGCAAAGAATTGCTGGTTGATCTGGCGTATTGCGTGCACGACGATGCATTATATTGTGAACGGCATTACGCAGAACAACTCAAACCAAGATGTGCCGCTTGTGACGAGGTGAGTTACATTTCGTACTACGATATTCTAAAATTAATTTTGTCAGTCTATACATTTTGTACAATAATTATTAGTTAGAACAAAATAAATTATCTCATTTGCAGAATCAATTTTCAACTTTTCAGTCTTATTCTGGCAATATAAATATTTATATTATAAGAATATTGTAATAAATAAATATTGTTTTATATATCTATTATTGAAAACCCAATTATTTAGACTACTGACAAAATTAATTTTTGAATTATTTTTTTAACTGGATTGCCCTTTGCGGATTCATTTCCATTTTTATATTTTATTCTTTTTCATAGATGCTTTTCCATGCTTTTTTCTTTTTTGCAAACCTCTGCTGTTTTATATTTTTCTATTTATATTTATAACATAAACAAAGTTAACACTGACAATGTATTAAAGTATTTTGGTAGCTCAAGTAATTTTGAAATTTGAGATTTGTTTTTGAAATTTGTATTTCGTTAAAGATTAATCTTTTCATTTATGAATTAATTAATGAAAAGTATTTTTATGAAGTAACGTTTCTACAAAGGATTTTTTGTTTTTTGAAACATGCGAGATATTAAAATTGGTACATTTGTGAGAAACAAGCAAAACAATATTTTATTGATAAAAAAAAATTCTGTTTATAAATGTATAGAAACGATATAGACGATGTTGTTTGTGATGATCAAACTACTTTAATCAAATAGTACTTCAAACAATTGGAAATAGCTATTTTTTGTCAGGTTTATTATTTATTCACACACTTCGTAAAACTTTTTTTTGTAATTCATGCATTTTGAAACATTATCTACAATTTTCTACTTTATCAACTGATAGTATTATTGTCAGTGAATAATACGTTTAATTTTAACATTACACACAGTTGATAATTTTCTTGACTGTCGGTAAAGTAATCATTTACACTTATTTTATCATTGTTATTGAACAAATTTTTGTTCACGAAGATATTTTTTTATGTCACAAGATTGCATCTTCTTATTTTGCAACCTTTATTACAAAAATCATCTTAATCCATTATGTTTCTTGTATTATGCAATGAATGATTTACAATCGTAGTTAATAATTACTTGTATTTACATTTGAATTTTTAATTAAATTGTTGGTTTTGTAAATAAATTGACGATCGGTATTGTTCGTATTATATCGACGTCAGAGAAGACCATATTTATAATTTAAATTATATAGCCATTTTTTTCAAAGTGTTGTTTACCTCATGTAGGCAAATTAACTATTATATAAATTTGTCCGCGAATTAAAATTGATATTACAATTATGATACCAGACTTACAACAATCATTTCCAGTCTATAAAAGTAATATTAAATTACATTGTCTCAAATTTTAGTGTGGCTTTTTTATTTCATGATTTAATAATAGTAATAATAATAATAAAAAAAAAAATGAATAAATAAACAAGAAAAGCAATTTCTCATACAGTATCATCTTTAAATCTCGTTATTTAAAAACTGACAGTAATATTTTAAGAGTAAATAAATGGTTTAAGGTTCACTACTAAGCAGTTGATATATTTTTCACTCTGTATTTTTTTATTGATTTATAAGTGAAATCTTCAGTAAAGTAATATTTTTAAAATAATTGTTCAGGTTTAGAATTACGATTTAATGTCTTTAATTTATTTCATTAAATTATTGAATAATTAGTTTTAAAAATAATTCAACAATTTAAAAATAATTCAATCAATATAACAATGTCTTTAAAGTTTACTAACTTTGCTTCAATTTCGTTTATTGTTTATTCATTGACAATTTTAATAAAAGTAGCATTATGGTTGTTTATTGATTCTGTTATCAAAACGTACGAAGCTTACACGCCTTCCCTCGAAGTCAAAAACGTGACATTCGAATTCACTGAAACCCTTTGAAATATATTCAATTTCTTCGCGCGAACCCGTGATTTTTGAGTATCATAATTCAATGTCGCAATTCTGTGGAGGGATCGTTGCGCCAGAAATATGTGAATAGTAAATGTCGCGCAATGTCGAGCGTTGTCACCGTCATTTCATACGAAGTGGGCCACTTTCGGCTTTATTTAGAAATACAAAAATAACTAACGAGTGAGACGTAGTAGAAAAGAGATGGACGTGTGGCAACACCGTTCCTCTTTGCCACTAGAAAATTGGCGCAACATGAACTTGGTTAGATTAGTAAAATAGCTCGTTTTCTTCGATCCTTCAGACAATCTAATCACAATTCATCCATTCGTTTCTTTTTCATGAAATTCACTGAACTATTGAAATTCACTAAAATTTCAAAGTTAATAATTAGGTCTACTTTCGTTGTTTGACTTGGCCCTGTGGAGTCATCTTCACCTTACGTCGTTGACCAACCTGTATACTAATAGGCATGTGTTATAATGTCTTATTTTATAGCGTTCGGATATTTAACAAAAAATACCATGTTTCCTTATACAAATAAGTGGGTTGTTTTTATGACACTTTCTTCTCATATCCTTGTAAACTATCAAATATAAAATAATATAATTTGTGAATATTTAAATTTTTTAGGACTTGTTTTAATTTTTTTACTTTCGCTTCTTCAGAGAAGTAAAATTATGTATTATTCTCACGCTACTGATATCGAAAACAATATAAATGTGAAAAATAAAAATTCATTTCCATTCTTTAGTGCAAGGATCAAAATTTTTTAACTTTCATTCTTGGAAAAATACTAGCTACCTTAACCATTCCGGTAATACCAAAAAGGTTAAGAAAGCATTATCGTTTTTCTCAAACAGTGGTACAAATTCTAGTACACTACTCCGCTTTTATGAAAGTGATTTTAGATAAATTTGTTGTTGGGGTCGGAAGGATCTTCTAAATTAAATTTGAATGGAAATTTATTATTTGTCACGGCGAAAAATGTTATTTCACAAGACGTTATGCTGGTTTTATAACAATGTGTTTAATGTCTGACTCAACTACGTGTCACAAAAGTCGTAAACACGAAACCGAATTCGCGTCCTTACTCCGAATTCCAGCAACTGAGCTGGTTTACTTCCAGAGGCGAATTTTGCGTTAGATTGGTGCGAAATCGGCAAGTATAGGAATTCTATTTTGATTTCTCGTCAAAGCTCCCACCACCGTGGCCACATATCCCAAACTCATCCTAACGCGGCTTTTATTAGAAGCGCCATTTTTTCACGCGCATTCAACGTCGACGAATCGCGACCAAACAGTCGATGACGAGGTTTCGTTGGTTGCAATACATGTTTCTTGCAAGTTGCAACAATCTTGCCGAACAATTATTGTGATTTCATTGCATTGAACATTGTCGTCGGTAAGTGTGGAGCTTCATCGTCACGATTGTGTTTCGACAAAGTTGTGCCAGCCGTAGATTGATCTATCGTTTAGCTTTTTACTTTGAGTATCAGACTATTTGTATAGTATCGCTTATGTATGTTACGTAGTCGATTGTTTATGTCATAATCATAAACTGAATGTTTCATAAACTATATGATTTCATGATGTTGCGATTCGATCATGTAAAAAAGCTATGTAGATAATTTAATAATGTGAAATAAATGTTCAGATCCTTGATGAGTTCCCGAAATAACGAGTCATATCTTAATTTGTATATGTTTATCAGAGTGTTTTTAATGAACTCCTTTTTGTCACTCTCCGCTGCTTGGAAAGAATTACCGCCGCAGTCTCAAACAGCTCTGTGCTTCGATGACTCGCAGACGGCTTTTATACAATGTGATGTTGTGATACTGACGTAACCGGCGGGTGGAAGAATCACGCCGTAAAACTGTCCGGCGAAGCATTGTCTATTTCGAGCGAGTTACATTTCATTTCGCTTCGAGCTTTGGGAAAAAGAGACGTTCAAAGTACACGGTTCGCTGAAATGTAAAATATTTTTCAAGACATTCATAGTACTTGTAGTGTACTTATATTTTTGGTATCGATTGCGCTCATTCCGTAATTCAATTTCCGCGATGCGTAGGACAGGTCGCTATTAATCAATCGCGTTATTTGATATGGTCACGCTCAAATAATCTTTGGCCTTTTTCTATTGACAACTTCAATTCGACTGGAACTGTGCTTCGTAAAAATAGAATTCTTCAATGACACTCATCGTAAAGAAATGTCGTTTTTTCATTTAAACGTATATCAAGTTGAAGTAAACTTGCGTTAATTGTGACGAAAATAAAAAAGTTGGTCGTATCTAAAAGCTACGAGCTTTTTCATATCTGCTGAAATATGTGTTTTCTATATGACTTACGGTGTTTTATGAGTTACGTGTTGTTAGAAACGTATACTGCTTCATAGTGATAAATATTGTAAATTATATTTACTTGACGTGTAATTTACAATTTCGTTAAATATGGTTCTATTTATACTGTTTTTTTACTTTTTTATTTTTCAATGAAAAATTTCGTTGTCGGAGTAATGTTTATAAATGATTGCAGATGTTTACAAAATAGCAGAACATTTCTACAGTTTTACAATAAACAAAATCTAAAAGTAATTGCAATTGGCATTAATAACAGACGTCCGTAAAAATAATTCCGCAAATTGGGATGGACTTTGGCACCAACTGAACACTAAAATATTTGCAATAGTTTATGGATTATTTTCGCTCAAATGAAATCACATTTCAAGCAATCTTCCAGACAGGGAATATTGCCAGCGGTTTTAAATATTTGTTGTCAGGCGACGAATTTCCTCGTCTGCTGCTCCACAAACAAAAGTTCACTCTTGCAACGTGCCTTTGAATATCGAAAATGAAACAGCTTCGATTTCTCCGAACGTGACACCTTTAAGTTGTGCTATTTTGCGCGAGAAAAAAGATTTCATTGATTCAATGAAATGATCCAGTTGCGTTATTTCAATTACAGTTACCAACATCTCTACAAAGAAAATTAAGTTTTTAATTATTTAATCTATTTTTTTAGATTTAAAAGTCATTCCATGAAATGAATTTGCTAAATAAATGTATTTTATATTTTCAAACATTTTGTGAAATTAATATAAGTAACTGAATAAAAAATGGTTTAGATTTCTTTATTTAGGTATTAAGTTTAACGCGAAGGTGCTTAAATTCATATTTAAAACAAAAGTACTGAAAGTTGAGAATAGTATTGTTATTTGTAAACTATAATTAACATACGACTACATCTTTTTTTACGTATCCAACATTAAAAAAAGTCTAAAATTAACGTTACATATCAAAGCTGAAAACAAAGCCCGGCCAGCGCTTAATGAAAACAAATTGATCGAGTCGTCGTAATTCATTTGACGCAAACAAACGTTAAAGCTCGGAAATGTTTTATTTTGAGAAAAAGGGCGGAACTAGACGCGCATCAATCTTCCAGGCAAGCGTTGTAAAGTCTTCGCGGAATGTGTAATCTGCCAAATTGATTTAGCCCCTTTACAACCATTCGCTTGTTTGCAAAGCGGAATAAAATTATACAATATTGCACAAGACGACGCCGAGGAGCGGAAAATGCAATCAAAACGGTTTTCTCCCGATTTTCCCCTCGGCTCACCGAGGTGCACCAAGGGTTGCGTTTCTTGCACGCCGCGCATTCTGCGCGAGGTCTTTGCTCCGAATCGCTACCTGTTGCCAGAAACAACGCGCTTCTTCACCTTGCGTTTTTCCGCGACGAAATCGGGGATCGGCGTTATTCGCGGCGCCTCGAAACAAGTCCCACCCGGCGCACTATTTACATACAACGACGAGTCGTCGATGAAATTTTGCCATTAAATTTCAAATGCGTTTGATTTCAATTTTGCCCGGTAACTCGATTTCTTCGATATGAAAATGGCCAGCGGTGGGAGAGAAAGAAGGGTTTCGGGTTCGCGAGGTGAGGTGAAAGCAAAACCGGGTTTATATGAAAATTAAAAAAAAAAAAAAAAAAAAAAAGAAAAATCGAAACGATGGCATTTGTCATTGTGCGAGTGGCGTTTGGATTTTCGGCATGGATGACGAGGGCGCATGCGTACCAGACATACGATACTCCACGACAGCTTCAAATGCTGATCTCACCGAGAGGCCAATCCATTTTTGGTCGGCCTACTGTGAGACATCGCCGGCGAAAATTGTGTATAAAACTCGGAAGACTCGCTTGTTGTTCGACTTTCGCTTCCACGAGGAAGTGGCCCGATAATTTATAGCTATTGAAATTTATCGTTTCAGCTTCTGTTAATCGAAGCACGATCTGATATTGATTTGTCATCTGATTGAACAGTCTTTTACAAAAGGGATTTATAATTTTCTGTAGATTCGTACTTAAATGAAATTTGGATTTAAAGAATGTTATCTTATTTTAAATAAATAGTCTGTTTTCAGCGGACGTTGACTGAAATTCAAACCTTTATTCAGAAAAATTTTTTGCAGTATAAACCAATATATTATAATTACATAATTATAAATTATTAATCGCCGGTCTTTTATGTTTCTTTGGAACAAATGTTCAGAAATGCACTTATTGATGAGCGAAAATGTGGGTATTGTTGGAATTAATTCAACGCCCAGTAGACGAAAGGACATTAAATCATAGGCGAATTTATCGTCGTTCGGAATAGCCGTGTCAGAAAACTCATTAGTATTAAACGGTTTTACGAAATTTAGAATTTCAATTACGTAGGCGTGCAGACACTGAACGGCTTGTGACAAGTCGTGGCGCTTAAATTTTCCCGCCTCGGATGCTCTAATTTCAGACGTTTGTTACCAGCCGAGGATCGCACGAGAAACCGTGACGAGATCGCTATCGAAGCCCGCGAACGAGCGAAACACTAACATTCGGAATATAAAAATAAAACGCGTCCTCCTCGCGGAATACGCGATCCTCGGCTCGGCGCGTGCAGCAATATTTTTCCGATGCTCCGGCCGGTCTTAAAATAAGAATTTAATTTTGCCGCCCGGCGCTCGCGAGATAAAAGGCCGCGATCATTTATTAATAATCCCCCGTCGTGTTTTTCGATACATTCCAAAGCAAACTTTCGACTTCCTACAGGAAAAGTCGAACTCTTCGCAACTTATGTAATTTCGTTCGCGCGCGAGCTTGCGATGTCATTTACATGCAAACTCAAGCACCGCGTTTGATTGTTATACCGAGCAAACTGCCTCGCAATCCGAGCTTATCAAATTGCGGCGCTTCCCGCAATTCCGTGCAATAAATAATAATTTTGCTTTGATTTCCGCGCGGCATTCTCGAGCCGGTTTTCATCGTCTCGCGATCAGCATCTGAATGACCCACCTAATTTTATCCCGTCCTAGTTACCTTACAAACGTTTACGTTTATTTTCAGAGTAATTACACTCGAAATAAACACCGGAGCACTTTCGTACAATCGATTAAACTCTCTGGCCATTTCACATGTATTAGTTAATGATCCTTCAGGAATGAATAGCTGGCGTAGCGCACGTGGCGGGTTTTGGATAACGTAGTACTAGCGAACGTTTGTTCAAAGTTTGAATGACGTTGCGCAAGCGTGACCGTACGATGCTGTCAGACTTTGCTGAACCGGTCCACGTGAAAATACATTATTTGTTGTGCAGCATTAATTGTTTATGCAGCACGTCTCCGGCTCGGTCGCCCCGAGGGAAAGAACCAACTCGTACGCTAAGTTAACTGCAGTAAGTGGTCCAAGAGCACATTGGCGTTAATCGGATGATTGTCACGAACACGTTCGACGGATTCTCGTTCGACCCGAATTTAAGGATGAAAAAAAAGCGTGTCTGCCAAAGGGCCCGATTTAGATCTGACCTCTTTGCGGATACAAGTGTCGGAGATGCTTTTCGAAGGAAAACGGAACAATGCCAATACTATTTCCGTCGGTGATCGAACATGGCCACGGCCGGAAGAAAGTGGGTATGTGCGCGCCGGCAACTCCGAGACCCCTTTCACGCGGCTGAATCGCTGGATTCGACGTCGCGAAGTCGGAGGTTTGAGATACCGAACAGCGCTTTTGGGATAATGAAGACATTAGTGACCCTAATAATGTGTCACGAATTCGAGGTCAAATGATCGGTGGGAAAAATTGCATTGTCTTAAAGTAAAGATCAAAGTGATGATTTGTGTGTATTGCTAAAATCGATGCATCAAGGAGAATTTAAATTTTTTTTTAAATATTTGCAGGAATGAATGTTAACCCCTCGTTCTGAGTTTTTATAAACGATTACTTTAACAAAAACAAGTCTGAGGGAACAAAAATAAAAAACAATGTAATTTCATCGAAAAAAGAATATCAAGAGAAAAAAAGTAATTTAGAAGGTAAAAAACGATAAACAAAGTATTTCGACGTTGAATCCGTAAATAGTAGTGTAGTTGAACAAAAGATTGCCAATTTAGTAATGAGGTTTAAAGTTAAAATGGAGTGTTTGAATTGTTAATTCAGTAGCTTTTAAGATGAATAATTTAATTTTTTTTTTTTTTCGCCAACGTTGAATATGTTATTATAGAAGGAAATATTTTGAGAGGAATTTTAAAAGGTGGAATGTTTCAGAATACTTCACAAGTATTTTAAATATAATTTATCAAGAGTTCGATAAATTATTGGAACGAAGCCAAAGTAGTGTACTGTGTGCAAATGGTACATCAATGTTTATAACTGATGCTACTCATATTTATAATAGAATTGGAATTAAACATTATTTTAATCGGACGGTAAAGTTCAACTCTGTTTTAATATTTAATAACAATAATTGGAGGAAAATTAATTAATCTTTAATTCGAGTTTAATTTCAACTTGAATTATTTAGAGAAGTAAAAATAATATTTTAATATTCTCTTAAATTCATCTTTTATTTTCATTTAATTATACATGATTAAGCAATGAAAACTAAAAACAAAAGCACGGACAACAATCAAAGTTAATAACTTCGAAAAAATTAACATAAAACAATTATAAGCATCAAAACTTTAATTAGTAATGCGACCAAGATTATTATACTCGCAAACAGTAAATCTCTTTAGCGAATAGTTTAATTCATGACAAAACATTTATTTGCGCTTGTTTGAAGATTCTGAGGTTTAATTATAGATTATAGTTTAAATTGCATTCATTTGAAGTAGGCACAAATCCGGGAGATAAAAACAGACCGCTCGTTTTGCTAATTACGGAATGGCAGTTCTCGATCAGTTAACATACTCAGAGTTAATTTCAAATTGTCATGTTTCTGTAACGAACGATTTTGTTTATAAACCCACTGAGCTAGTCAGTTGCCTACTGATAATGTCTTTAATCACAGTTTTTACGAATAGCATCCACATTTTCTAATTTCATCTCATTCAACTTGGATTTAATTTTACTTTTAAATACCCACGCCGCAACGTTGAAAAAAAAAAAAAAAGAAAGAAAAGCTACGACTAACGTTGCAGTAATGAGTGAAAATTCTTCGAATACAAGCTACCTTCTATCGCATGAAAGAGTTAATGAATGAAGTGAAACTAATGTAGAAGGTGTTGCTCGTGAAAGCAGAGCGACCAACCAGATCATTGCTCTCGTCTCGCGTCTCGGCGAATCGACATGTCACTAGCCTAAGCTGGGGTCATCGTCGTCGATTCGCTGCCAACGGCGTACCCGCTAATTATTGCAAGCCCATCGATCGTGCGTGCATTAAGGACACAATCTGCGTCCAGGGACATAGAGTCTAACTTTAGCCTTTAGCTCGGGTCCTCGTCAAACTGAGCGACATAACGTTTGCCCGCCGGTCGCGCCTTGCCCGCGTAAAATAAAACAGTGTACGACCTGCCATCCGCCGGTATGGATAACTTAATAAGCGTAAGATTAACGTGATACGCTGACTGTGCGTGGGTGCTGTTATATAACACGTCATATTTGTTTTGACCCACTCGGCCAGACGGAATGACAATTGCCATGGAAATGATCTCATCCCAGTAATCGTAACTCTTCGCAATGTCCCTTAATTGGACAGTTGAATCGATGGCCACTGAAATGCCGCTGGACGTGCCTCCGCCGTAAATCGTCGCAGCCTGCGAGGCAAAGAATGATGACTGAGCTTTTGTTAACCGTCGTTCGAGATCGATGCGTAGGGTGACGCTGGGCCAGCCAGAAGCAAACTGGGTGGATAAATAACGGCGAGTGAAGTTGCCTTGGACGACGCTGCAAATGAGATTGTTGGTGACAGTGAAGTCTCGGTGGCAAAATGGGCTTGCTTCTGTCAGTGCTGATCGGCTGTGCAGGTGTACTGGAACTGTTGGTATGCGCGCGACACGTGTCCGACACCATCCTCGCGTCGAACAACCCACCCACGCCGTGTCTTTACTACCACCCACCGTCCGAGCCCAGCATTAGCGTGCACGATTCCATTTGCAGCTTCACGCACACCGTGGATGCCGACTTTCCGGAAGGTGTCAAACACAAGTTGGAGAATTTACATGAGTACAGCTTGCGAGTGAGGAATGAGCTCAAGGCCTTGGACCCGAATTTTGACGTCAGCACTCTGTCCGAATGTAGCACGAGGGATCTCTTGTCTAGGCCGGACTCGAGGCTCAGTTTTGAACCAGACCTGACTTTTCCTAAAGACGATGAGGTCAGATCACTTGGCGACAATGTTCCGAAAATCGAGACACCGTTGGACGAAGAGATTCGAAATCTCTACTGTCCGCCCGATGAAGGTTATGTTCGATTACCGACCCCAATTCCTATCGATTTGGAGGAAGAACTGTCGAGGTCCGCCTCGTCTAGCGACCTAGATCAATATTCCGATTCTGGCAACGATCCGTCCGTTAGGCGTGATGGCGAAAAATTGCCGACGATCTATAGCAACCGGTATGAGTCATCGTCGGAATCTTCCGCCAATGAAAAGTCTGAGAAATCAAGTAAACCTATTCCTATTAAGAAAGCGAAACTTTCCAGCTTGTCGGAATTGTCTCCAGCTAGCTGTGAAGAACGACTTCAGAAATTAGAGGAGGTGGAAGTGTCAAAGCGAAGCAAGGTTTTCGTTAATATCGGCGACGACAGTTTGCAAATTCCGACTGTCCAACGGAAATTCATTAAGAGTTCGAGCGTCGTGAATAGGAGGCCAACGAGATTAAAGTCGAAGAACGCGGAATTGAGCAAGTCTGAGGAGGATTTAAGTACAGCAAAGAAATCGAAGCGAAACAGAGAACCAGAAAGGCGAAGGTCTGACATATCGGTCCAGACGGTCAGCGATTTGCTTAAGGATGAATCAACTAACACTTCACCTCCGGACAGTGACCTTTCAAGGTCGAGTAGCAAGAAAAGTATTTCCGTCCAGGTTCAAACGAGTTTCGATGAAGATATTGTAGAGGATAAGGCTGATGAAACAAGTGATGCTGGGTTAAGGACACGGAAATCTCAAAACATTAAATTAACCGAAAAGACTCAGTTATTAAGGATATCGAGTTTTGAAGACGCGGGGGTGGAACATTATGATATGATAAGGAATATAATTGGAGAAGCAAAAGATACCAAGAACCGAATTAAGAATGGAAATGTTTGGAACGACGAAGAAAAAGAATCGACGGATGAGTATGTCGATGCTGACGAAGGCATTCCGCCGATTTATAAAGGGCCGATTGAATATGTCATTCCAGATGTGGATTCAAGTCAATCGTTTTGGGTAAATTTCAGTGTTTTGGTAGTGAGTTAGAAATCGTAAGATATTGGAAGCACTTAAACGTTTTATTAATGTAAATTGAACGTTCTATGAAAAATTGAGTAGCGATTTAATTTTACCCAAATGATATTTATTCTTATGATTCTGACATATACCGTTTCTTGAAGGTAATGCAAGAATTTGTAGACAAAAGTTTTGCAATTACATTTTTTATTTGATTCGCGTACATTACATTATTACGTTATTATAGGTTGGATCACGCAATCTAGTTCTCACGTTATAATAGTTCTTGAATAAAAAGTTTAATTAACTGTGCAATTTTAGTGCAGACTAGGAGATATATTTGATAGTTACAATGACGGCAAGGTAAATTCAGATGATTGATAGCGACTTAGATGAATTTCAATGTCAACACCTTTACCATTTACCGGCATCTCGATGTGTGGTTTACATGCTACCGATAAGAGTGCATGTCTAAAACCTAATAGACTTGAAATTTTAGATAGATATAATTACTCTTCAATGAATGCACTCATTTATTGCTCGAGCAACTATAACCTTTGAAGAATTGCCAGAATTTGTCATAAAACTGTTGTAAATCGATAAGACGCGACGCGTATAAATAATCAAACGCGATTATTTCGTATATTTTGAACTCAGAATGTTTGTGACTTATATTTTAGAATTATTTGTAACCCTTAAAATGATTCTTGGAGCATAAAATGAAAAACATTTTAATGCAGCTGAATAATATTTAATCCTAATTTTCTTTGTCTAATATCCCAGCTTTTTAGGTCTATAAATAAAAATAATTTTCTAAATAATTTGGTGTTTCGCTCAGTTTTTTCGAATATTTTTTTATATCTACAATAAATTTTGTCGATTGCTTGATGTGTGGATGTAACGGTGAAGCGTGAAACCTTCTGACCCAATTATCTTCGTTTCATTTTTGTTCTATTTTTCTTTCATCAATTCTGTTTTTCATCGGCCATCACCCCACATCTCTTTCTACCGGAAATCACCTGTTTGGCACGCGATCAAATTGCTTTCACGATTCACTATGACAACTCCACAAATGGCTTGTTTGAAAATTATAGATAAAAAGTTCATAACATTTTTTTAGGTAGAACACATAATCTTGAATTTACTTATTCAAAATGTACCTGACCTCTCTTTAACGTTAGTTATCATAAAGTTCTTAAAATGTTATAATTGTTACTTTTACATCATTTTTACATAAATAGGATTATTAACCAAAGTATTATAAAGATTTATTCGATGCGCAATACATGATCAAATTATTTTTTTGCTTTCAAATTGTTTAATCTTTAACAGATATCTTTACTTTGATGTCATTGACTATGTATGATCAATGACTCACGATTATTCTTCATTTTATTGTTCTTCAAAAAAGTTAAATAATTTATCGAGGCTTAGTACTAATCCCATAATCCAAACGAGTAAAAGGTTTCTTGTCGTTTTAAATCTTAATTCGTTTCAAAAAAACAAAACATTTTATCATTCTTGCAGTTGTTTCATTGACGTCACTCAACACTGTTGTGTGACAGTTGAAAATTTTTCATAAAAATATTGATGTTTTCAAACGTTGTCTCATTACTTTTAGAATAACCTCTGCTCTGAATTAGTTCAAGTACAGATCTATTTCAACGCGTTTATTAATATATTTATTCCTTTTGCTTTATCCGGCAAAATGTTTTGCATTGGATATCGAAAACGAATGAAAAAAGAAAACTTGTCAAGTTTTATTATTCATGACAACGTATGCGACTATACTCAGTATAGTTTTGTTCATAAATTATATCGTTGTCTTATCGCTGCCGTTAAATTTTTTCCAATTTTTTTTTGTTCAATATTTTATTTTTCGAGTTTACTATCCGTCTTATCTGTGAGCGCTTCATATCACACCATCACACGTGTTCGTGCTATTTTCTATGACTCAGAAACAGTTTTCCACAATTTCAAGACGTTGGATGTCGGCAATAATAGTCGCAGGCTAATTCATCAAAATTTATTTATAAATCCCTTATAATCATTTTCTAAGGTTTTGTAGTACACAAATTTCGTTTTTTGTAATTGAATAAAATGTAGAAATTAAATATTATTAAAGTAATATATTATAAATAATATATTATACATTAATCATACAAATGTTTAAAAATAAGCACCAAAACTAAAATTATAAAATATATGTAGGGTCAAAACGTATATAAATGTATAATATACTTTCATTTCTTACATTCGTATATTACT
>JABFOV010001316.1:0-26254 GCA_022817685.1 Aradophagus sp. ZL-2020
TATAGTCCAATATATCGCCGAAATAATGATGAAAACCTCAATCGTGTGTATTGTTTTGTTTCTCGAAAAAAAAATCTTAAATATAGCCCTATTTTAAGGCAAAAGATACGAAAAACCCCCTTAAGAAAGTAAAAACAACAGTAAACGAACATAGGAAAAACTGGCAATCGTTAATTGAAATTCTTTTTAAATTCCTTTTTTGTTTTTTCATATTTTCAATGTGTCTTTATAATAAGAAAAAATTTCTTTCAACTTGTTCAACCTCTTTTACGCCTTTTTTTCAACATCTTTTCAACCAGCAAGTTGCAATTTTGTAATTATCCTCTAAAAAAAACTTGTAAATTTAACCGCTTCAGCCATTTGAACCTCTTGTTAATTTTTTTAACTTCATTTATTTTCAACGCTTTTTCAACACGTCTTCAATTTCAATGTTGAAGTATTAAAATTATCAAACTAAAAAAAGGTCGAAATTCCTACAATTATCCCTATTTTCGAAGACAAAGGATAATTAAATTCAGCGTTCTTTCAACCTCTTTTCAACCTCCTTTAACGCATCGAAAATTCCCACTCGAGTAGAATTTTCGACGTACGTTATCTTAATATTTCGATCTGAATGAAATAAAATAAAGAAAAATGGTATTACCGAAAACCTATTACGTCGATGATTTATTGGTAATGCGATGCAGCGCCGATAAAAATTACCGTATCACTGTTATTTCGCCGTCGAAAGAAGGGGGGAAAAAGAAAAGGAAAAAGAAAAAGTTTGCCCGGAGAAATACGTTGGACGAAAGCCCGCCGCCATGATTATTTTTACAACGGTGTCGTGTTCTTGGTTAACAAAGTTTGCTTTGTCGACGGAACACCATGGGAAATATAGTAGAATAGATACAATATCAGTAACACATTATTTAAAGGGCATTTTTGCGTAGCCGGCCGAGAGTTTCTCGGGGCCGCAGCCGGGCGATCCTGTTGTAATCGCGCGTATACATTGAGTTTCTTATTCCGGTGTAGCTCGGAGCGCCGTGAAGTCGCATCGTGGCACGATCGTGGATCACGGATCACGGAGGACCGTGCACCCGAGTCAGGCCGGCCTCGATAAGGTACGATGGCCAGAGATCATTAGCCGTGATTTGTTGTCGAGCGGACTGGCCGCAGTGACCCCGACGCGCTCGCAGCTCGCAGCTCGCAGCTCGCAGCTCGGCCTACGTTACGCCGTCAACTCCGCGGCCCACAAAACACACATTTTTCATCATTTGCCCTCCTTATTATCCTACAATTATTTCATTCATTTTACACCGATAAATTGAGCTTTGGTCACGCGCACGATAATATTTGCTCATCTTTTTTTCGATTACTCATAAACAAAAGTCAACTAAACGTTCTGTAAATCTCGATGGTCATAATGATCGCTTCGTAAATAATAACATGACAAACGACCGAGTCGACATTGTTGAAGTGCAAGTGTTTCCAAAACTGAAATTTTGAGCTTGAAAGTCGATTCCAAGAAGCATAAAAAAAATTGCAAGGACGTTGAATAAATTAAAAATACTGAAAACTGAAATGCAGTAGTTATTTTTCGTTCTACTTTTGCTAAAAATGCAAAGAAAAGACAAAGATGGAAAATGGTGAAGCAGAAAAGCGAAAAAGTATAATAGAAATTGTTAACGGGAAGCGAAGACAGGAAGGAACACAAAAACAAGAGTAGTAAGAATGGGGAAAAAGAAATGAGCAACTCCCTGGGACGACGACGAGTCACGCTGCAAGGAATGCGAAACGTGACGGAACCCACTGCGACTGTTGTCCGCCCTCCCGACGACGCGATTTTTCGCGACGACCGATTCACCTGTCCACGGCGCATTTCCTTCGCTTATTGCTCCTCTGCGTTGAATATTTTTTTTCTTTCCAATCTAAGATTTCAGTTACGCCATCAAAATGATCATTTGCCACCAACCAGTTCAGCAACTGATCCGAAGACCTGAACTTTAAGTTCATTTCGCAAGATTTCACTTAAGACTGCGCAAGTATTGACATTTTTTAATTTCGAGTATTTGAGATATTTTAAATAGTTCACACGACTTTAAAATGAACTAGACTCGGAAAACAATTGTTTCAAAAATTATAAATTACACACGAATCGATCGTAAAATCGATCCGTTTTCTTCACAATTAACTTCAATTTAATTGTTTTTTATGTAATGTCGAATTGTAGGAATCTTTCGCAATCTTCTAATGGGCATCCCCTTAGATTTAAAAAAACTTAGCAAATTAAAATATTGTTCTTATAATTGTGATTTAACTTTTTCTTGTAAAATAAGTTAATGTAATTATGTCAATACTATACATTGCATATATATTTTCGATGCGTTTTTGTTCAGGCCACTGGCATAATTTTGGCCGTGTCGTCGTGGGAGTGCGAATTCCACGAGATTGCCACGATGCGCGCGCGTTTTGACTCGAAATCGCGTTACGTAGTGAGAGTTCGCGAAAGGGCGACCTTTTGCGCATCACCCGTGCGTTCTGGTCTCTCCTCTTCGATAGTAAGATACAACCAACGGACCACTCGTAGTGAAATATTTCATTTTAAATTTTAAGCAGGCCCTTCACCTCCGTAACTCAACAAATAAGTGCAGAAATCTTTGAAATTTTGTGAATCAATTTTTTTCCATTTTTATTTTCAACAATTCAAATACAAACGATACAGGATGTCGGATAATAATTGCACTGGACCATTAACTGGAATAATTATTAAATATCTCGAATGAATTTGGAATAAGTATGGGATAAAAAATGCACAATTTATGTACAAAGACAATATTGAGGTATGGAAAATGAATGAATTTGGCAAATATTTGCATTGGACCATTAATTGGACCATTGGCATGAATATGCGCGAAAGGTAATAGGATCGAGTAGTTTCGAGAAACCGGGTTCGCGCGAAAGGCTACGATAAAGTCGCTCTGCGTACGCCACGACGTGAGAGAGGAACGCTCGGCTCGCTGATATGTGTTTGTGCTCCCGGATCCATGCCGCGATCCCATATTGACCAGTCGCGAGCAGCTCGAGAGAGCGCGGGAACGTGTTACAGGTCCGGAGATCTACATTATTGAACTTCATTCGAGAGGTCTTCCGGTGGTCCGGTGTCCTGGAAAAGTGATGACACATTTATTATTCCGATCAGTGAAAACATTTCATCCATTCGCTTCTCTTTTGTCGACAATTGCATACTTGATTGACGATCAATCGTTTATAATCCGCTGTATCGAGTTTTATTTTACATTTTCGAAATATTCTCCAACCTCCCTTTTCGCAAACTCCGCTTTTGCACGATCTCGCCAAGTGCGATGACGTCATCTCGCGTAGTACAATTATTGTTAAATATTCGTAAAACTTTGTGACAACTATTTAGTAACCTAGAGATCAAAGGTCAATTTGATTGTAATTGAAAAAATCGTTTAAGAATAACCAAACTTTCAAGTTTCAATAAATTTTACTGACCTATTCTACCAGCGTATTATCTTATTAAAGTCATTAAATGCAATTCATATTATCGTATTTTCATTAGACTTTACTTCGTGTTATTGTACTTCATTTAACAGTTATTTACCATATCAAAGGATGAAACTCAATAACATAGCTGTCTTCTCTATCTCCGTTCCATCCTTTATGAATTTAAAACGGCCAAATTGCCTTAACGTGTAATGAGAATCAGAAACAGAACCATCATTCAATTACCGGTCTTTTACTTAAAGTAATCACGCGTGCGCGGGCAAGAATGTTGCCACGGGAGAGTTAAATTTTGCCGGGTGAAAGAAAAAAAAAAAAAAAAAAAAAAAGAGAGAAAAAAAACGAGGACCAAGCGGTATCCTCGGGATCTCTCTAGCATAGGCGCATTTATACTTGCCAACTGTAACGCGCGTGTGCGTGCCAAGAGGATGCAGTGCGACGGGTTCCTAGAAATGGCGTGCCGGTATCTTGCCCTCGGCTGCGTAGGTGATACACATAAATATCCCTCACGCACACGCACGTCACCTGCGAATGTATACGCCGCGTAAATCGCGTCGCGTTGTCTCCTTCTAAACTCACTCCCTCTCCTTGTTTATTTGCGTTTCCAAATTCGCCGTTGAATTCGCCGTTGATTTAAATCATTGCCAACTAGATTGAATTACAAAATTTGCCGCCAAAATCATGATATTGCAATGTAGATGAACATTACTTATAAAAAGAAAAAACGATGAGAATAGGTGAAATTTGAATTAAACTGATCTGGCGATGCAGCGAGAAGACGAAGAACTAGACTGCAAGGTTTACTTTTTTGAAATTAGCGCCAAAACCACGGTGTCGCTAGTTGAATTAAAACGACATACAAAAACAAAAACAATGGCAAAATATTGATTTTTACGTGAGCTTTCTCAGGTTTCATAGAAATCGTAACTTTTTAATTAGTATTTTATTGGAAAATTACTCCGTAGTTTTTATATACATTTATTTTTGAAGAAAATTTGAAAGAAAGCTAATCTTTTCTTTTTATGTTTACCCTTCATTCCAATTATTATATTATTTAATGAAAATATTGGTATTGCAGGTATCTTCATCAATTTTTTTATACGTTATCTTCTTATTTATACCAATTACTGTTTTTAATAATAAAACATAATCATTGCAGATTATAAAGTTATCTCTCTGAAGTTATGTAGGCTTAGGATTAGAAAGTATATAGGATTGTTTATCAAATAATATAAAATGAATAACTTAAAGTAGAACTATTATAAAATCAGTTGACGGTTAACGTCAATCATATAATTCAATAATTGTCTAATTTTATTTCAGAACATTAGGTCAGTTAAGATACGGAGACGCGAATTGGCGAGTATCTTTCACTTTCTTTTGGATGAGATGGAAATGAGAGCAAACTTTCCGTGCAAACTTGGAAAACGTTGAAAGTTACATTTTATCATAGTTCGCGAATAAAATTTTAATTTCACTTCGACATTATCATCTAAATCAGAAGTATCGTTTCGAAATGAGAAGCAGATGATAAAATCGGAAATTCCTTAATTAAATTTTTCTCTCTAAAGCCTTGAGCACAATTCTTAATTTTCTAAAATCATATGAATTTGTAAAAAAGGTTGAGAGTAATAAAAATTCGGATATATTGGATCTTTAGTTAAAACAAAACGAATAGGCTTAGGCGCGCCTACTATTTAATTCCAAAGAACAAAATGGTGACAGTCTGAAGTTGGCTCCGAGTAATGCCAATGTTGGCTGTAAATAAAACGACAAAGTTATAATGATTAGAAAAATAGGAGTATACCCCTATTTTTTTTTTTTTTTTTTTTTTTTTTCTAAACAGTAGGTAACACTTTGAGATTAGCTTGGAATAACGTCTAAGTAAAGTTGGCTGCAAAACAGATGGTATTGCGAGAAAGAATGAGAAGTGCGGGAAATTTGAATGTTTAAGTCTCAAATAATAATTGCAGCCCTGTGTAACTTCCTATTATATTAATGTAAGAAAAGGTTCTCTGTTGAGGGCCCGGTCCGCTAGTGGCGCTGGTTGAACCGTTTAGGCGGATAGGGAAACCTAACCAATAACTTAGAAACAAACAAAAACATTTGTATAGCAAATTTAAGGATAATTGTGACAAACAATTATCTATAAATAAAAATTTATAAGAATAATTTTGTTTTATTTTTAAATGTTCAACATTTTAAATAAATAAGAGGTTATGTTTGTCTATCCGTCATCCGTAAACAGTTCAACCAGCACCTCTAGCGGATTGGGCTCGCAACAGAGAACCAAAATTAAAAAGAGTTCCAAAGGGCTGAATAATTGATGGCATTTTCAAGTTAGCCGCAAAATGAAGTTAGCTGCAAGTCACGGAGGATTGTAAGAAAAGCTAGAAACGGCGGGAATTTAAATTCCCCAATCTTTATTCAAGTTTTAACTATAATAAAAAAATAGGCATCTAGTAGTGAAATAGTAATTGAAATGGGCCTGTTTACTATTGAGTTGTCTTATCATTGACGGCACATGTGTGTGAGTGCGTCGAGTACGATCGTGTTTTGATTCGCAAGCACGTGGATGAGTGCGCGTACGCAGTGGATTTCGTGGCACATCCGTCGATATTGTACATAAAGTGTATGCATAATACATAGGCGGCGCGTAACCTTGCCAGGTGATGGGGTTGGTTTCTCGCTTTCTCCGCGGCAGGGTTTGTTGCGCGGGGGGTCGTGAATGTCCCGCAAAAGTTTCCCACTACTCTGCATAAACATTATGAGCAAAAGCGAAAGTGCCGACTACGTCGTAACAAGGGCAAACTTTCGAAGCCACCGTTGATGACGATCAGCTTGTCGCATTGGTACGTGCAACTTTAAAAAGTCAGCAGGATTCAAGCGCGGAGTGTGCCGGTCTTTCTTCGTAGTTCTTTCGTATCTGGATATCGCGATCCACGTATGGAAACAACACCCTGTTGACTGCGAAAGAAATACATTTGTCACTTTAACATGAATTAACAAATAATCAAGTTTTCCTCCTGAATGAGAGCAATAAACAGTGCCAGAAATCAAGTTTTTTTTTCTCTTTTTTTTTATAAACTATATATTTTTTCTTGTTCCATAATAGTGTATCATAATCGAAACTCTCATTTCCGAACAAGACACTGGTGACTCGCTTTTGAACGGTAACGATATTCGATAATTTCTGCACTCTACACTGATAATACTGCGTCGCTAAAACAGATATTCGCATTGTTATTTCAGCGAAACTGCATCGTAAAATCAGCTGCATCTAAATCGTAAGTACAATGCATTCAGTATTTGATTATCCTTATCGATATCGATGTTATCGAAACGATGAATCAAGGCAAACCTACCGCGGATTTTGCGTTCCATGTCGCAAATTTGTGGAAGTGGTTTGTTAAGAGACATACTGAAGTAATGTGGAAGATTTCTACAATACCGACGTTTATTCTTAATAAAAGAATTGAAGTTACGATTAAAAATGAAGAGAAAAGATTATTTTCAATTTTTTTTTTTTTTATTTTATAAAAACCTTTCCGTAGTTATTGACTTGAGTAAACTAACCCAACAAATATAAAAAAACTACGGCGAAGTTTTGTCATAAAATATTTAATGAAAAATTGACTTTTTACATGAAATCGGAGAAAATTTGAACCGATAAACCCTTCCTCAGTGTTTTCTGATATAATTTTCATCTAATTATCGGTAACATGGGTTTGCCGCCAATTTCAAACTTCAAACTTGGCAATTCTCTGGATTTTACGATTTTAGGCGCAAAACGAGGGACGTTCAAGTAACGACTGAGGTCGCGAAACCTCGTTTGCTGACTTTGCGACGCAATGCCCACGGTATATGACATGTGACAACGAAAACAGCAATGGTGATGATTCGACCGCGAGACTCGAGCGCTGTCTTGCAGCACTTCTCTTCGGGTGCCATAAGGGTTTGACTCGAGTCCGGAGTTATTGGCAGCGACGGGACAGAGTCGGCGAGTGAAAATCTGCTGAATAACTAAGTCGACGGGAGTTAAGGGGTTGGGGCAGGTGGGGTTAGGCGAGATCTAGTCCTGCTCGGTGTCCCAGGCCTGGGTGCTCGGGCCGAGGATTTTGGGGCGGTAAGAAAGATAGAACGCTCGGCGACGCATCACGGCAAATAAGGTCGGAAGGGGGAGGTCAACGGAACGTAAGTGCGAAGAGAAGGACGTCGGAAAGAGAACGACAGACAGATATATCCGGGCGGTAGGTGGTTAGGCGGCGGCGGGGTGCGCGAGGGGGTGCAGAAGGATGTACGGCGATTTGGTTTCCAATCATGGGACGACGGGACGCGCCTCTATCGAGCGAGCAGAGGCCCGGCCATCCTGCCCCATCCTCCTTTTATGCCGAGCCACGTCGTCGGTACTGCTGGTACTGGCGCAAAACGACCCAGCCCTACGGACCTGTCCTTCCTTCCTTCCTTCCTTCCTTCCTCTTCATTGCCTCGTTCTTCGTTTCTCGCGCTTATTCTTCCTTCGTCCTCCAACCGTTTGTATCGCACCCCTATTAACCTACCTGTCTTTTACCTGCCCGCTACCTACGCCATTTCCGACCATTTATCTGCTGATTTCGCACATTTTTTTCACTCTTCTTTCTCGTACTATTTTCTTTCTTTCTTTCTTTCTTTCCTTCCTTCATTTTCCTCCGTTGTATTTGTGAGATGCTTACTTGAAAATATTGGTTTTCAAGCAAGTCAGTTTTACTACTTTATTTCTTCGGTGTGATCACATAATTTTTCAAGCATAAACACTGCGTACGGGAAATTGACATTGTACAATATAGATCGAAAAATGTCGAGCATGCTTATCGGTCAAAATAGAGAAATCTAGGGGTACGGTTGAATGCAGCTAGTTACGTAAAGAAATGACTATATTAAATAGTGCTAATTATAATACGAGCTCTAACAATTGTAATATTTTTTTTTATCACTTATCGTGCTAGATTGTATTTTATCACACATCAGAAAAATGAGTTAAGCGAATGAATGTAAGGAAGTCAAATACTTGATCGTTCTGAGTGCGAAAAAGAGGTGGAATATATTCAAGTAGGTAACCTTAAGGTACTTATAAATTGCAATTCAGCTTATTTGCATCAATGTTGTATGTTGCTGCTATTTAAATACGATCTATTTTTTTGCATCGAATTTTGTGATATTGAAAAACAGGATGGCTTATGGATATTTACCGAATAACACGTTTTGGTGAGAACAAAGGGCTGATTGTGATGATTTGTTAGTAAAAAAAATTTTGTTTACCGATAAAAAAAATGTACATACACTAAAATTTAAAACAACATTATTTGTTGAAAAATTACAAAGTTTTACGTAAATAGCTTTTCGATGCCAATTTAGAACTTATTTCAAAATAGTACTAATTTGAAAACATTTCTTTTTTTTCTGATAAAAAAGGATTTAGCAGCGTTCTTAAAAAAGATACTCTTTGTTAAGAAATTACAATTTTAAGTTAGGATTTCCTAATAATCCCAATTTGAAACTCAATTCACAGGACTACCAACTTTAATCTCTTTTTCGAGTCGAGTAGCGTGTTTTTTATCGAGTAAATAAAATATGTTGGTACCACAAACAGAAATTGAGTGATTGAGAATATATTTTATTTTTGAGTAAGAGAAGCTGTTTCTTTTGAGGAATCTGGTGTGTCCGAAGCACGTATACCATTTTATGTACGAGGGCGCCATTTTGGTCCGAGAAGAGCTTGGGGTTTATGCTGATCATTTAGACAATACCTAAATTTAACTTTTTATGATATTATTGTCATTATTATAAAATTCATGCTAAATTTTCAAGATGACAATTGTCAATTTAACAGCAATCTGGTAATTATATGGCTTTATTTATGCTAGAATAACATGTCTACGCGGGTATATTAGCAAAACAAATATTGTATGCATAAAAAGTATACGGGCACATTGTCATATTTGAATCACCTGGCTATCAATATCAGATCACGATTTGCCACGCGCGAATCGCCTGTGCGCAAAGTAAACGGACCGAATAAGATTAAGTGTCAAAGACAATGATTTGATTTTCTTCTCTGTAAACCTGCAGAAACTTGCATTACCGCATACCTCGAAGGAACGAAGATTTGATGAAAAAAACACCCCAGCAATAAGTGCGTAAGCACTAAAATCCCCTTTGGTGTCCTATATTAAGCAAGGTATGTAGGGTTAAGATGGCACAGTGGGCAGAATGATGCAGAAAAGTGACGCCGCGGTGCGGGTGGACGGAGATAAGGAAGAAAAAGTGAGACAACAAAACCAAGCGGACGTGGCGGGGTGTCGGGGTAAAGCGGGACAAGTAGATAAAGCCAGCTACGGGGTGGAGAGGGGCGAGGAGGGGGGGGGGGGTGAAGTAACGCAGAGAGTGGAGTGGGGCGAAAAATGCCAGCGAAAGTAAAAAAATGAAGAGCCAGCGAAGGCGGGGAAGGGGTAAGAAGGCAGGACAGCGACAAAAGATCGATGACAACGCCTGGAAGGGTATAACAATCCAGAGGAATAAGGAAGGTGGTTAGAGTCATGGAAGGTGGGGTGGGGTGGGGGGCGGTCGGGCGGCTGGGTGGGCTCTTCGGGGGGCTCTGCGAAAATGCAGCGTAATTTGTCTTTGTCTGGTAGGGCGAACGCTCGGTAACGCGAAGAGCCGGTGCTAGCTGGTGATGCTTCGGGGGGGTGGCGGGCGCGGCGAGAGAATTCCGTGCTTGACCCGCCTGGGATCGATGCGTTCGTCTGCCAGAACACGAAGCCGAGACGCCCGCCGTGTCCCATACGACCACCCCGGCGGCCCTCGCGGCGTCGTCCTCCTTCCGCCCCCGTCAGCCTCCTAGCAGCCAAGTTTGGCCTCTTTCTCTCCGAGGCTCTCCGTCATTCGACGTGCTTCATCGTCGTCGTCGTCGTCGTCGTCGTCGTCGTCGTCGACGGTCTCGTTGCTTCGTGCGTCGGGGACGCACGGACACAGGCGGGGGTGGCTCTGCTTGGGCTGTCCGTGTGTGTCGATGCAATGTTACTACTCAAGTGTGGGTGTTGGTGTGCCTGAATGTGTGCCATCGCGGCTCTGCCTTCTCCGCATTTTCCTCATCCTACTAATCCACCCCCACCAGCGCCGCCGCCGCCGCCACCGCCACCCCCGACTCGGTAGACTCCAGAATTTGAAGCGTTGCTTGTCGGCGTAACGCACACGCCGTTTACCACGCTGCACAACGCGTGCAACCTAGCCTATGCCGCCTCGTCAACCCTCGCCACCCATCCCCCCAACCCCCTTCCCTCCCCGCCCCCGGCTGCCCAAGCTGCGAGTCCACTGGCCCCCGACCGACCGTCTCCACCCGTCTACCGAACGGAACCCCTTACGCGCCTTCGAGTCTCTTCCGCCCTCGACTACTACCACTGCCACCACTAATACCAATACCGCCGTCTACGTCCAAACCACCCCTGGCCGCCTCTCTCTTTTCAGTCGCCTCGCACGCAAAACCCAGGACCTACGAACCCAACAACCTAGGAACCGCACCCGAATATCGAGCTACCGTCAGAAGAACGCAGCCTTCAGCCGTGCGTGCAGGCAACGCATCGGGCCGGTCGCCCATGTATACCTACCGGGTGTTTTTATTCAAACCAAACATCTCTTTCCCGCTTTCTCTCTCTCTCTCTCTCTCTCTCTCTCTCTCTCTCTCTCTCTCTCTCACTCTATGTTTCTCTTGCTTGATCACAGTAGCTGAGTTGCATCTGTATAGTTAGATTTGTAAAATTAATATAAATAGATTTTACTGAAGTTGGCCACAATAAAAAAAAAAGCCACAGTATTCCACAAAAGATTTTAAAAGTTATTTTTACAAGGATATCACAAACTTTAAATTTCAAATTTGGCACCAAAACCACAAAAATTCTAGTTGTATGAAGATGGTATGTAATATAGAAAACAATGAGAAAGAATTGATTGAGATCGTTTGGCCAATATTACTTCTTAAATTGAAGATTTTAGCGAGAATGTATCTTATCACTTCAATTTTTATCTCAATTTCAATTGTTTTATTATTCAATATAAAATACTTAATTATCGATAATGCCAAAATCTTCTGCAACTTTTCAATACGACACCTTCTTAAGCTGTAAATTTCAACGTGATTACTTTATGTAAGAACCATCAATTTTCATAAATATACATACAATGGTCGACATTTAAGCTTTATAACTTGCACTCAGCAAATTAATCGAATTGATTTTGATCACCAGTACAAATATTATCAACTACGGATTCCTTTCAAAGTCCGACTTTTGCAATGTACATTTACATCACACTTTAACATAAGTTTGGCTTTTTTTCAAAACTATGTAGGAACAAAGGTTTTTGCAGTTTTCTCACTGAAAACGCAGGGTATGTTTTTGTATGACATATACGGGCACACACACGTGTGTGTCACAAACGTTCGGATAGGCGATTTTTACGGAACGGCCAAGAGGAGGATACCAAGTTGGGCGTTTCTTTTCGCGGCTTGATAGATTGGGTGTAAGAGTTTTTGGTATTGATTCGACATTATTGGAAAAGGATAGGAAGATCAGGTCTGTGCGTTAGAAGTGGCTTTCCACTGGAGACGTTAAATGTTAACGGGAACACTTACATCTTCTTGGATCAATCGGTTTTCTTTTGCACGGATGCAATATAAAACGCCAAGATATTTTGAAATCGATTTACAACCCTTTTTTATAAACGCATAATGTTATATAATAATCCGTTTATGTTTTTACATTTCTATAATTCTCTGTTTTAAAATTTCTTTTATTAATTGTGGAATTTTCAATTTTTAAGACAATATTCTGAACGAAGGTTTTTTTGTAACTTTTAATATAGTTGAACCAACTTAAAACATAGGCTAAGATTACAGGAAACTTTTCTTACAAAATTTTATTCAAAATAATTTGTTTGTCCGTAATTATTAAAATTAAAAAAATTTTTGTTTTCGTATCGTTTTTCATTTCTACATGTCATTTTCATGTATCGATGCCTGGTTCTAGCGTCAAATTGAAAATTCAAACTTTGCAGTCCAGCTCGTCATCCTCTTGAAGACAGGTATATTTTTGTACACATATTTTAAACTTCTATATGTCTTTATGATTTTTAAATTTTTATACATTCTGAAGCTCCGAGAGAATATTCCAGACCCTATAATTATCGCCTTGGCGACTGATTGAATTCTATCTTACCGCGACGCTCAATTCCGCGAACGATGATCAATTTGCTCGCAAACCGAGACTTCACGTAATATCAGTCTCAAAGTATTTAGGCATCAATTTTCGTTATGCAGGAGATTGAGTTTCGTGTTACTTTATCAAACCTTCACTTGTAACTATATTTTGAGTTAAAATAATGAAGATAAAAAGAATAATAATAAAATGAGACTTTTTTGTTCCACACGGTCGAATTCACGCCAAATCGCTTAATTGTTTCACTTCCTATTAACATTAGATAAAAGTTTGTTTTCATATAAAATGAAGGACTACGACAATTGAAGGTCGAAAAAGTCTCGAGTCACCATCGAGACAAGGTCTCTGAAATTGTAATGTGCAATTTCATTCAAGACATTATTTTACACGTAAACTTTCCAGTAGTTTTTGATGACTAAAAATACAGATATTGAGCGAAATTGGACAGGAAATCGAGACATTTTTATCAAAAGGATTCACACAATCGATGGATATATGGATACTTCGATATACATTTACTAATAAAATTAATTTTTGACAGCAGCGTTTCATCTAAAGCAGCGTTGGTCGCAGCCAGCGAGCCCGCGCGCTAACGTTTTTACAAGATTGGACTGCACGTCGGAGTCGTTTGACACGACACTGCCCCTGAAAAGATGGTGCAATTTTCGTTGCGTAATTTGTCGGTTATTAGGCAGCGACCTAACGCAGACAAATCATTGGCCCTAATAATACACATGCCATTAAAGATGTTGCCCCTACTTCGAGTTCGGGTTGAGGTATTATTTGACACGCGAGCCGACACAAGCAACGTGCGTGGCATGAATTACCTTCCGACTTTTGCATCGTGAAATTTTTAATTGAACGCTCGGCATGGAGCGCGCGCGCGAGACGGTTATGCATATTTCAGGCGTCCTCCGCCTTCCACGCTCATTCTTCCGTTGTCATTTTATCGAATGAACGCTAACGCTTGACGGCGCAACCAACCAAAGTCCCGGATCCATAAACGTCACCGCGCCGCAATTACGACGACTTGCATTAACTTCTCTGACTCGCGTATCAATAATTTTCAGACCATCGTTTTATCGTACTTTTCAGTCACGGACTCTAATCGTACTTTCCTGTTCGCTAATTTCAAAGGTATACCTATCAGGCGAATGCTATTCGTGTACCAAGTCTCCATAGAAAGGATCCACCATTTTGGAGTACAAATTCAAAATGGTGGAAGTCGTGCGTTGGGCGGTGGAAAAATTAACTTATATTTTTAATTACAAGATATAACCAGGTTGTTGCCGTATTGGATTAACGTGATTCCTCATGTCCGGTGTCACGGAGTTAGTGTCTTTTCGAATTGCAATTTTTCCAATGATGAAATTAAAGCTTTTCAATATAATCCAGCCAATGTTTGACATCCGAAGAATGTTTTGACAATTCAAAATTTCAATTTCTTAAATAATTGGCGGCTGTGAAACTGCCAAAGCATTTTTGTCCACCTCAAAAGTTTTGGCAGTTTCTGCATTCAAGCAAGAAGGAGGAATTAATTTTTACAAAATGAAAATCATTCTCCCATAGTGATACAATGGCTGGATTATGTTTATTTTGCATAATTATTAATTTTAACGATATTATTTAAAAAACAATAATCTAGTAACAATAGCATGAAGAATTACCGTAAGAGTACGAGAAACTGGGCTAAGTTTGAATTTGGCGCCAAAACTATTGCGACAATATATCGATGATAATAACATAGATGAATGAATAACAACACCAAGAAAACTAGTCTCTTGCAAACTACTTAAATTAAAAAGGTTAGTAATTTCAAACTACTTGTTTCGCTAAAACTTCTTATTTTAAGTAATTTAAAACTACTATACTTCTTAATTTAAGTAGTTTATAAGAGACTTCTTTTTGTAGCGAATGAAAACGGGTCAGTTATTTGTTGGGTATTCGCAATTACGAGACTTGTATTAATTTTTCTGAGTCATGACATAACAATAATTTCCAGACGATGGTGTAAACGTATTTTTCAGTGACGGATTTCGATCGTACTTCCTCTGTCGGTAATTTAAATGATGCACTCATCAGGTATTGTATTTGCGCACAAGAACTCGATACAAAGAATCCGCCATTTCAAACGCTCATAATGGCGTAAGACGCGCATTAGATGTTGCGAAACACCACCTATTGTAAGGTTTGGATTTTGAAATTGGCGCTAAAACTATGACATTGCTAGATAGATGAAAATAATACATACAAATGAAAAATTTCAAAAATTAGTTAATTTTCTGCTGGACTTTTTCTGGCTACATGCATAGGAATCAATTGTTTTAGAAAATATTTTACAAGAAAATTTTACGTTAGTTAAACAAAAAAATTTTGTTGTTAAAATTATTTCTTGTTTTCTCTGTCTCTGAAAATTCGAAACACTCGATTTCCGAAAACAGTAATTGTAAAACCAACCAACTCATCGCAGTACTTTTTAAATTTTAATTGACGCAATTAATATGTTTTTGGTACATTTTTTTTTGTTTCGCTACGCTTTTAAACTACGATATGATTCTTAATTTCGTTTCGTTCCATAGCGTAATTGAATGATTTTCGTTAAGTTTCGCAACGTGACTATTTGTGTCTTGGACATTTCGTTATGGTAATACCATAACGAAATAGCTAATATACATATTATTTCGTTTCATTTCGCTTCGTTTTTCATCCTTAGTAAAAACGAAGCTTTCACGTAATTAACGGTAAGCACGCATGCTCGCAACTTGATAATACGTAAACAAACAATAAACAAGTGACGATTGCATGCATCACCTGTTTTAGCGGTATGTTTAATTTTTAAGTTATCCATACTTATTACAATATTTTTTTATTTCTTTTCCACTTTATTTACGATAATCAATATTTTTTAGATATCATCAATAGAATGTTGTTAGATCATTATTATAAGTTTTAAGTACAGTTTAAAACGAGAGTGCACACTTTAATAATATATTTTTCCAAGTGTGATAAAAAACATATTTATCGATATTTTTATGTATTTATTTACTATTATATGATAACGTGAACAATAAAAATATACATAACCAAATCAAAAAACCAGTATTGTTAATCCAACAATATCATATTTGTAGTAAAGCTCTAATAATATTGTCGAAAACCCTTTGCATGATTTTCATATTGTAATTTATACCTACCCTGTAGATGGCGCATATTACATTGCAGATGGCGCCAATATCAAAGCATATAGTAGGAAACCTTAAATTAATAACTGTATTTCATAATGTGACATAAATGCAACGCGTAGTAACAAGTGAATAGTATAACATGGTTGTAAATTTGGTATTGAAAAAATGCGGAAGATTCCTACACTACCGATAATTCAGAGATTGAAGACAGTTAATGGACTCTCTCCAAAATACACTTGAATTTGATGTAAAATATTTGATTTTCAAGATGATGTTTTGCACAAACGTCTTTTTCTAGTCTTCGATATAGTTAAACTGAAATATTATTGAAAACATTGATATTATTGCATTTTCGAAAAGAATTCGATAAACAATCGAGACTTTGCCGCTGTTCTTCGTCGCCGCACATTATTTTCATCTATCTAAGCAGTATCATGATTTTGGCGGGAATTTTGAAATTCAAAGTCAGCGCACCGAGTAATAACGTACAGTAGCGGGAGTTGAATTCTCCTGAACAAAGACTCGGGCATCAAAATATCGTTGTCGCCTCCTTCTCCGATGTGGTCGCGCCTCGACAATGTAACAGTCTAGAGGTTTTTCCGCGATTCTTGTATTATTTTTATCGAAAGCAACGCGCGGCCGAGGGGAAAGGGAACGGATCGCGGGGTACGGGCGGCAGCGCGGCCGAGGCCTTTGGCTCGAGTTCGTCGCGCGTGCACCGCGCTCTAATTGGCTGTGAAATGAAATCTAACGAAAACCCTTTTAGGCGTGTGCACAGAGCGCGCACACACGTTTGGCCACACGCTCGCTAACGTGCGAGCCGTTCTTTTCATCGCGCGAACCCCGAGACGACGGCGCGCGCAAGCCAATTTTACGATCAAATAGATAAGCCGGCGCGCTTTTTCGACATTTTTTCGTCGCCGGCCTTTTTTTGCCGATGCCGGCCAAACCAAGCGTGGCGCATTACTCGTCGCCGATTATTGATGATCCGCTGCGACGATACCGGCCGACGTCACGTCTTTTTATCTTTCAAGCATGGGAGGTGGACGCTGTCGAATGCTCGGACATTCACGCATTTGGCTCCATTTTATTCATCGGTTCGCTTGAGTTTACTGAAACCGAATCCACACGGCTCTTGTTTTCGACTCTTGTTTTGTCAGTAAAATGCAAAGACGGCGGCGTTTTTCGTCGCAAGGTGAAATACTTCAAAAATTAATTTCTACATATATATATTTTTATACTTTTAATTAATTTCCCAACAAAGTTGATCTTACATTCACTTGAAGAGCTAATTAATGCGGACGAAGCTGGAAAAGTGTGCTTGAAACGGGAGCCGCAATGCCAGCGACGAGAGGAAGAATGTGTGTTTTCGTTAGCGCGCGTCTAGTCTTTGTGGCAATTTGGAGCTGTCGATTGCAATTTCACCGAGAATTATCGCTTTTACAAAGTTAACGGCGACAAGCTCGTCAGCGGCGACTCATGCATGGCATTTCGCTTCTAACACCGGCGGATACGAAATCGCCCTGTAATTGGAAGCGCGGTAGCGCCAGATAGACAGCCAGCCAGCCAGCCAGCCAGCCAGCCAGCCAGCGACTGCAATCCTACGAACGAACAACTACTTCCTGTTGTCAGCTACCAGCTATTTATGAGCTAATAAAATCATCGAGCCAGAAGCCCCCTTCGTATCCAGCTACCACCCGAAATTCGTTGACTCGATCGAGCGAAGAAATAATACTTGTGAAATTCCATTGCATTTGTTAATTGCCTCCATTTTTTATTCATTGGTTTCATTAATTATTTCCATTTACAACGACAGTTTTCTCGCATTTCAAATGTTGATTGTTTCGTCAAATGAAAGCCATCCTAATTTGACTTATTTTAAGTCATCATCTACAGTAACTTCATTGACGTACGAAAAGTTGAGAAGCTTCAGATCGGAATTTTATTTTGTGCTAATTAATAAAAGCTCTCTTTATATTTAGCTACTACGATCGCATCTTACTTCGTTTGCCGCTTTTCTTCGGAAAACATTCGCCGACCCGATTAAGCTGAAAAGTTAAACCATGGAATTCCATTAGTTCCAGTGTTTCCATTATTTATTTCGGTTTGAAACGAGAATTTTCTCTAATTTCCAATACCTTTACCGAATTTTCGTCGCTAAATAATTTATTTCGCCGAACGAAGATAATTAAATTTGAATTTTCCGAAATCATCATCATCGTCAGCTATTTTCTATGCAACTTCGGTATCAAGCACAAAGTTATAAGTCATTATCATAAGAGCTACGGGCCTTCCTTCTATGCGAATTGCACGCATGATTGTGTACGAGTGGCCAAAGTGTACCGTTGCGTGTCAAATTTCAACATCTGCAGTCAATTATTGTCGGTGACGTTTGCATGTGTGTTCAGACACGCGTGTTTTTGACGTGAAAATATCTAATGACACAAAAGTTGCAGTACAAACGGTCGCAAGGCTTCGTGCGATTTCGTGCAACACTATGTGCATTATTTATTTTCGCGTGTTATACTTATGAGTCGCAACCACACGGCGCTTTACAATTATGTGCATAAAGTTTCGTACCTTTTTTAGCGACAACAATGATTAGGTTAGTGGTCCCGCCATTTCTATCGTTTCATCGTACCATCATACAACCCTTTCGATCGAGACTATGGATGTAAGGGTCAAGACCCATTTATACTTGATTCCGCTTGGAAAGCGCAGCATCGGTTCATACAACATTTTTTTAGACCTGATCAAGTTTCTGTACGAAACCTTGAATATGATACTGACCAGCTTTTAGGTTCCAAATCTAATTCAACATCTTATCTTGTTCATTTTAACTATGAGATTGGTAAGATAATCCTGGCGAAACCAGAATAAATGTCCACATTTTAGCTTTGGATATGACGACTATATCATTGGCAGGGTAATCCTGTTGGCACTTAAGAAAAGGTCCATATTTACACCTTAGACATCGTTGCTGCACTACAAATCTAACTGTCTCATTTGGAGGCAGTTTTCACGTTTGAGACACCAAAAGTGTCTCAATGACTAAAAATGTTATACTTGATTTTACAGTGTGAGGTATTAATAGACTACGCTATTGATAGGGTAATTCTATCAAGATCCCAATAAAGTTTCACATTTCAATTTTGGACGTCATTGTTGGGATACTGATGAAGTATAATATTGGTAGAATACCTGAAAATAGTTAAATTTTAACCTAGCCTATCGTCTTCGGGGTATTATTGGACAACCCTATCGAGATCTAAATATATCAGAAAGTCGGAAGTTCTCCAAAAATAAAAATTGTTCTCGTTTCAACTTGCACTCTTCAAACAATTCATTTGATGCAAGCTAAGATCACTTGAATCAATTCAAAAGTTGATTTGATATTTTTCCAAGTCAACTACTAGTTACAGCAATTTACAAAATCATTTGAAACCACCGTCACTTGAATCAAGTTGTTACTGTTCGGACCAATTTAAGGTTTAATTAAGCAAGTAAAATCTGTCAATAAATCTAGGTTTCTTGCTTCAAGTAAATTATTTTTAAGAGTGTATTAAAGCTTAAAGTCGATATTCGAGCTTTAACAGTATATGGTTTATCTTACCTGGTCCATTTTATACATATACATTATTCAATTTGAACTTTTTATTTCATTATCAATTCAGCATGTGTCTCAAAAAGTCAAAGTGAAATTTAAAAATTATACTTGGATTGATGCGAAGACTTATTCCACGAATTGTTCTTCAATATTCCCGAAATCTGATTCAATTTCGTGGAAGCCTTACGCAGAATTTCGGCGACAATTTCATGACAGCATTATTCGCATAATTTTCCCGCGACTGGGAGAACGTGAAAATGACCAGCCATCTGTTTCTTACGCCCCGCATATCTTCGAATGGCAGGGAATTTTCAGGGAATTACCTTGAATTATCTTAATTTAACCGCATGCCACGGTGCATATTTCAATTTACGTGCCTGCAACAGTCTCGTTCCAACAAATCCGAATCGGCCAACAAAATCAGTTTGATTCAAACTGCTATCGTATCGAATAATTGACAGAAATTCTGTCCCAGCTGGTTCAACAGATTCAAAACACGTTCGTTGAAGAACTTGAAGAAATATCGAACTTTGAGTTCCATATTTCCTGTATCTTTTATACTATTAGCATTTTTTATACAACTAAAGGTTGAATTGTAAATTCAACAATCTTAATTTCAATTTGGAAAATCGTGCTTATATATAAGTTTATTAAAATTGGAAACAAAAATATATTGGTCAAGTGTAAAAACACCGTTTTGGTAAAACCATTAAAATGCATTCAAGTTTAAAGATTGTTTTTTATAATTATTAAAGGTTATTTCCTACCGTATAAGAATCTTGTGATTATTGAGTAATCATCTTGCAAATATAATACAAATGATAGTACGGAGTACAAGATAAACCGACTTTGCACCTGCGTGGCCAGAGGCATATTTCACGCTGAAACCCGTCATGTTTAGGAAGCACGAACATATATAACAAATTATAATTTCACTATACGTATTTTGGGCATTATTTTATACGTTATCTGGGAGCTTCGCTCCGAGGGATCAAGCCACCGAACAAGTTTTCATTTAAAAATATATTTTCAAACGCTTGTTTCAAAATTGTATGTTTTTTTTTTTTTTTTTTACAATTTTAAATAAAATTGTTTAAAATTTTCTTTTTAAAACGATTCAAATATAATTACCCTTCCTTCGTTCGTAGCCTGCATGTAAGCTCAATTTCACCTGAAAAAAATATCAATTCAAGTAAAATAATTTACATAGACTCGTAAAAAACTTTGTCGCGCTATCTCGCTTTGTTGGGACAGTATCATTTTTTCCTTCAGAATATTACCGCAAAGACATCAAAGGGGATTCTCGAGCGTATTCATAATTTGTAATAAGTGGTCGTTCCCGTTTTCGAGCTGAAATCGCTAGATGCAAGATTACGCGTACACCTCAAGACAGATGGCGCGAGGGGTGGGAAAGGCGAGGTAGAAGGAGAAAGAGTTTGAGGTACGTGCGAGGCACAGGGACCAGAGGCTAAATCGATAATAAAATGGTGACCGAATTCTAACGTCGCGACCTACCCCAATGCGACCCCCTTGCAATCATCCGTCCTTATCGCTCACGCAGTCGTGCCGATATCTTCCTCTCGCTCGGACTTGCGCACTTGCGTCTTGCCTACGTCCAAAACTTGGCATCCCTTCTTCCAGCGCGTCTTGCGACCGCATTTCGTCAACCCAACCCAGGCTGCACGTCGTTTCGGCTTTCCACGGATCGATGAAAAAAATTTTTTTCCACCCCGAATAAGGAGTCAAGCCAAAATGCGGCTCGTTTCAACGTCGATTGCGAGCTGTAAATTGTTTTCGCATAAAAATTTGTGTTTTCACTTACGTTTGAAAGTTTAAGAAATAATCTTGCGAACTTTGACAATGGCACAACGGTTTCAGTGTTTTAGATGACAATTTTTCAAGTAGTTTCAAAATGGTAGAAACGTATCGAAACAATTTCTTCATGCAGATGAAGCTGGTACCCCCACTTCAACCAAATTAAAAAAAAAAACTAGTCTATAATTAAGAGCTAACTAAGTGCTAATTTCAACACCCCAGACGAAGACTAAGCTATTTCAAATTTTGGTTGAAGACTATGCCATTTAAAAATTTCCCATTTAAAAATACATGTAAAATTTTCAGATGGTATAGTCTTCAACCAATATTTGAGGTAGCCTAGTCTTCGTCTCGGGCATCGATTAGTACCACGCGAGTTCATATTTGTACCACAACAGAACATCCCCGAAATATCATTTGAAAATGGGGGGTCCTGGCTTGAGATCAAGCTAGCATCCCCACTTTACTGAAATGAAAAATTAAGTGCGTCAAATGAAAGAGCATATTAAAGGCAAAATAGTACAACTAAAATTTATTTTCGATTATTATTGCATCACTTTCATTAAATTAAAAATTAAACCAGTCAGGTAACATAATAAATTAAACGCAATTTTATACCGCACAAAAAATTTCACATTATTGCAAACTATCCTGGAAACGGATCATATAGTAAAATCAATGACAATTCTGACTTTTAAAGTTCTTTCTTCAAACAAGGACTATTAACTTTTCTTGAGTGGTACAAATTTGCCTTTAATTAGTACTAAATAAAAAACCATTTATTTTTCACTTTTGTTGAAGTAAGGGTATTGAAATCATTTAACACTTGAGATTAACTATTGAATCTCGTTATTTACAAATCTAATAATATTACAAATCTAAGTTTGTATACAAAACAAAGATATAAGATGTCGTGTAACATCTTCATTTTTCTCCGTCTCTTGTGAAAGGTTAGATTTCTTGCGTTATTGTCTGTAAGGATTCGAGGTTAAGTTTGTTTTTGGTTTTATTGATGGAAATTCTGCCAACAAAAGTCACTCATTAATAATATTTATATTTAATTGTAATATAATAGTTTAATGTTTTTTAATATATTTTTTATAATTGTATGAATATTAACGAAGTTTATTCCGTGAGACATTTTTGTCAATTTTCACGCGAAAAAAAGCACGCGTACAAACGCGTTGAAAATATAAAAGTGTGCATTATCGGCAACATTATAATTATAATAATTTGGTGAAATTGTAAACGGTGAAAAAAATGTTTTGCAATTATACACACAAAATGCGGAAACATTGTGATCCGATAAACAACACGCACCGGCGAAAGCAATCAAAAATCATTGAGAAACATTGAAAAACTTCATAACAGCCGCTTTTCATCGGGCATAATATTTGCGTGTAAAACTCGCCGTCGATTTCTTCGTTGAACTTTATTATCCCTTCCACCAGTTCTTTTATTTTCCTATATAACTAGCAATTTTAATGTAATATAAATTAACAAAATTTCGACGGAATAAAATAGGAATAATCTGTAGAAATTAATTTACAATTGATATATTTTGTCGGATCTTTTAACTAAAAAACGAAAACAGGTTCGTTTGACGAGAATAAAGTTGTCAAAAATGTAATGAATTAACACTGATTTGATAGCCAACTGAAATTTAATTTCAAAATATCAGAAAAAAAAAAACAAAAAAGTTTTGGCTAATTTAATGGTTGAAAATTGACATCTTACGAGAAGTGAACCTTAAATTTCTAAACCAATAGTAGATGACTGTTGAGAAACAGCGAATTGCCGCTTATTTGATAAACATAACCTAGACGTTGTATAAAATGTATTTTTGAAGACGGTTTTTTGAGCAGTAACCGTTATTGATTTTTAGTCATTTTTTAACATCAGTTTCGTTTCTAAACTCCAAAGCATTGAATTTTGTTCGATTAATGTTCATGTTTATCTGTCTAGCTGTGTCATGGCCAATTTAAAAATTCAAACAATATTTTTTGTTTGAATTTTGTTATATAAAATAATAATTAATATTTGATTTTAGGTAATAACTTGTAGTGAAAGAATTTTTGTTGTTAAAAGGGGACGCATTTGTACAAATGAAAATCTACCGTCCTTTTTCAACGGAAAAAGTTGTCACAAGCTTGCATTCCAAGTTTGGATTAAAAAATATTCCGCATCTGCTGCAAGTGTAAAAAGTGCAATGTTGCTGGCGAAATGGGCGCGGGTCGATACTTTCGTTGGAAGTGATCGCGAACGTGAGAATAATTTTTGGTAAGGTTGAGAGCAGGTCTAACGATTAAACGACGGCCTGGCGAGGAGATTTCAGCGCACGGCGGGAGAACCCGCGTGAGCCGGCATTTGATGATGCATATGCGTGCACGACTCGTCTTTGACCGTCACGCACGATGTTGTGTACTGCGCGAGAGAGCGATGCTATCTCGCGGCTAAAGTGGCCACGGCCGACCAAGGGGCTGTTATCGGCCATGCGTGCATGCACGCACACCGAAACTCATTTCAGTATATATCATGGCATGTGCACGCACGTTTCTTTGCCGACCGCGGCAACACGTATTAACGCGCCAATGCTGATTTCGAAAAAAGAACACTAAATAAAAGCCCAACGAAAACAGACGAGTAACAGAGGCAACTGAAATCATTCGACGATCGTACCGAAAATCAGACCTTCGCTTCTTTAGACCCGAAAACGCGGTAACAAACAAACGATTCATTTCAGATAGAAACTTCCAAATCATACTTTGAAAATTACTTTCAAAACCAAAAACGTGTTTCCTTTATTTTATACACTATACATTTTTTGACAATTACAGAACGGTAATTAAAAATATGTTCGAAAATTCAAGGTCTATCTTTCCTCGCTTCTTTTATTAAGTCAACTATACTGACTCCGTGTTCTATACAAAATTTTAAACTTTGAAATAGTTCCATCATGGTATTCGATTCAAAGAGAATTTATTGAAATTCTACGCACTAATTCTTTAAACAACGGAGCGCGTTTCTGCAAAGTTTAAAGTTGATTCCCAGTCTGTAAGCTGAAATATTTACTATGAAAATATACTGAACATAGAATGCAGAATATAGAGTCAACGTCAAATATTTGGAAGTTTGAAACCACGTTATTAAAATTATTTCACATTTTTTTTGTTATTAATGTCAAGAGGTTGACGTATTGAAAAGTTGCGGAAGATTCCTGCAATACCGACATTTAAGTGTTTTTCATTAAATAATTACGATTTTGCAATTAAGGTCAGAAATGAAAGGTCCAGATGAACTTTTCCTTAAATTTTTCTCAACGTCACGTGAAACTCTCCTCTCACATTTGATGTAAAAACCTCCCCTTAATTTCTGACACGGTTAAAATAATCTAAAAAGTAGGGTAACATTTCGGGAAGGTTTTCTTATAAAATATTATCTGTAGGTTGTTTTGCAAGTAACTACAAGAAATTAAAAAAAACCAGTCGACCTTTTCTCATAGTTTTCCATGTTTATACATCGTTTTCATCTAATTATCAGTTACTTGGTTTTGGCGGTGAATTTAAAATGCAAACTTTGCAATGCAGTTCATCATCGTCTTAATTATCAAAATCAAATGATTTTTCAAATTTACAAATTGCACTTTGACATTTTTTATGAATGTGAACTTACAATAGAAGAAGTCCATTGTCGTGCGTTTTCGATTATATTAAACCAGTGGAAATCGATTTGCGCGATCTCAGTCAAAAGTTGCGTTAGCGTCAAGGAAAGTTGCTCTTCAAAAAAAGCGAATCGGTTGATCAATCATTGATTCCATCTGATTACCGAAATAGGGAAAAGAGTTTAGTTATAAAAAACGTACACTTTTTGTTTACGTTACAATCGAAAATTAGTCTATTACCATTTGTTCGTCTCAAAAAATCTAAAAATTTCAACTGCAAAATGCAAAATTTAAAAATTACACAGTTTCAAATTGTTACCAATTTGTGGAAAGGTAAGGTCAGAAAATCTATAAAAAATGAAAAAAAAAAAAGAGTTTCGTTAATTAGACAGTAAAATCAACGCAGTTTTTCCCGAAAATCAACATTATATTCTAGAAGTATTAATATTTTTGTTTTCAATAATTTTTAGAGAGTCAAAAAAAATCCTATACCGAAAATACCAATGTTAATGATACATTTCTTTTTTGCAATCATAATTTAATGTCAATTTAATGTTTATGTTTCATTGAGAATCGTCGTATCTGGCTGCGGAGTTTGCGGTAGGAAGAAGGAGAAGAAAATAAGTTTCACGTGGATTGAGACTATCTTTCTAATTAAAACGTCTTGATTAGCGCTCAGTCTCACATTAATTAGATACTAACTGCTTCGGTAAATTGACAATATCTTAATAAAGCTGTTCGACAAAGAGAGATGTAAATCAGTATTTCTACCGCGATATAATTAGAGACGTGAATAGGTCTTTCAGCTGAAGTGTCTCGTATATTCCTTTTCGATTGAATTGATTCACATTTTTTAATGTCACGGGTAAATCACATTTCACAAATTTGTCCTAGTGAAGTCACTGAAAATAATTAAATACGGAACACTCCTTCATTATCTAGTGTACTTTTGTTGCGTCGCTTATTAGTTGATCATCGACAGTAAGAGAATGAAAAAGTGGTGAGCAAAGTTTGAATTTCAACATTGGCGCCAAAACCGTGTTTTTGCTAGATAGATCAAAACGACATAACAAATGATAAAATAACACTTGGAACGAAATTCAATAAAAGATCGTTGTATTCTATACTTTTTACACTCCCGGAAATGGCTTTAAAAATTTCGGCTAAAATGCAGTTTACGGTCAGCACTGAAGTTGGCTATGAACTGTCAGCTATAAATCCACCAGTGTTGCCA
>JABFOV010001317.1:0-26247 GCA_022817685.1 Aradophagus sp. ZL-2020
GTCTGTTTGTCACCCAAGCAGGTGGACACAGTGAAGCAGAAAGAATGGAGTGGAGATCACGAGGAGTTGGAAAATGACAAGAAAAAAACAATACGAACTAAATTAAAAAATAAAGCACCGCTGTCTGACCTGCCACATGTCACCCATCCCAATAATTACTATTAACAACGGTTTACAACACAAGTGCCCAACCAAAAAAAAAAAAAAAAAAAAAAAAAAAAAAAAAAACGTGCCTTCGCTCATTTCAGGATGGCATTTGTACACGCGCGGTCCGAGCGATTTTCAATGCCGACATATGTCGCGCAGGGAACGTAATCGTTATTTAAAATTTGTAGTAATGCCGGTGGGGCCGACCCCCCCTCGCCACCCCCCACCCCTGGTTAACAGAACCAAGGGAGAGCGAGCGAGAGAGACGTCAATCGTCAGAAGTATTGACCGCCTTGCGTTACATATTGCGTCTCGGAAAATTGCCGGCCCTGCCCGATGACTTACAGCCAATCACAATCTCGATCCCATTGTTTGGGATTTACGCGTAAATTATACCGCTCGGCGAATTGATTAGCGAGTAAACACTGTCATTAAGGTTGAATTAACCCTCTGGAGAGACGTTGTGTTTGGAGTGAGGGTTGCGATCCCGTATGAAAGAAGTCGGCGAAGCGTTTGCGGAGGAATGATGAGTTGTGATTTGGATGCGATTATTTTGCGCTCGGAAATTCGAGATTGTAAAATGAACTTCGAGGTAGTACGACGTGGATGGTTGAACGGGAGTCGGTTTCATTGAAAATTGGAATCGGATTTTTTTTCTTCTTCTTTTTTACAAGTACGAAACAAAATGTTGTTGATAATCGAAAATTAGGGGTGTGCGGTATCTCGATCGATTAACTCGAGCGAGGTATGACGTTCGATATTTATTGAACGACGTCTCGATATTTAACGAGATCTCGATTTCTGAAAGCTCGACATCAACCGAGATATTTCAAGATCTCGATTTTAACACATATCGTTCTAATACCCATGTAAAAATTTATATATGTGACATATATGGTTGTCATACATGGTATACATATAGCATATATGCGAACATATACGACACATATATGTTAACATATGTGTTGAGACATGAATATATGTCGCATATATGTCTTCCTATATGTGGCATATATGTTTACATATATGATACATATATGTTTCGAAAAATATATGTAACTTATATGTCGCATATATGCAACATACATGTCACATATATGTTTATTTTTATCTGGATATCATTATGGCTTGAGATGAATATCATCAATCATTTGATGCTCCGCACATCCCTGATGAAAGTTTGGAATGTCTGAGAATATGAAGAAAAAGATGAAGATCATAAAGATTTAATAGATTTTAGAGTACTTTATGAACGCGGATTCATCTTTCAAGGACCTACAAATTTGAAGGACCAAAGCATCTAAAAAGCTTCTGCCTCTCCCGAAAAATGAAAATTGTTGATATCTCGAACAATCTGAAATCCATGAGGATTGAAAAAGTCCAAAAGACAAGAAAAAATCATCAAGACTATCTACTAATCTACCTTTGACTTGACACATCGCACGAACCTGAAAAATTTAATACCCGAAGGACCAAAAACACGCAAAATTCCAAATTTTGAATGACTCCAAAATCGAGAGACATTTGAAAGAAATATCTATAAGATTCGAAAATTTTTTGAACCTGAAAGACAAGAAAGACTTTAAACCGCCTCTTTAAACAAATTAATGACCTGAAAAATTTACATAATCTAAAGGATAAGGCTTTTTTAAAGGATCAAAAAAATCTGTAATACCCGAAACTTAAACCTGAAAAACCTAAATCAAAGCACCAAAAGGACCTCAAATACCTAAAATGAAACAATTTGAAAAAAATTGAATTCTTGAAATTCTAAAAATCCGAAGTACCCAGTTGACTATACACTGATTTTTTTTCTTTTTTTTTGTATTGACATTTCTAACACCTAACTTTCTTTCCAACAAGACAAATTTCATTTTATTTACAAACGCCCTTTCAGTCTTTTTTTTTTCGTAAATTATTTTTTATTTTATTTCGTATTTTATTTTTTATTTTTTATAAAATCGTAAAATTTTAATGAACTGTTATGAAACTCAAACACAGCTTTGTGAATATTGAAGCTTCATGAAAAAAATTACAACTTTTTTTTAACTTGTTTGAAACCTATCTAGGCAGCTTTTCCATTGACTAATGTCGAGTTTGCGACCTGCCTTCAAGCTTTGTGCCAGAAAATTATTGCGAACGCGTACGCTTGCGATAATTAATTACACGATAGCATTTCGTTTGACGACATTACACACGTTGTTAACGAAACACAGGGCTCGGGCCGTTCGATGACGACGACGACGAAACTACCAAGACTTTCGCTTCGCGCTTTAAATTCAAGCTGTTTGCCTTGTATTACCCAACGACGTGCCTGATAACATTTGATTAGCGAGGAACAATGAAATTGTTGGAATCTGTAACCTTTTGAAAACGTCCAATTTGCGACAAAATACAGTGATAATCAACATTTCGTTATTAGGTTCTATTAAAATTTTTTTATTATTTATTTTTTCTTTTTTTATTTTAACTAGACGTTCCTTCAAATTTTACTACAATTTATTTGACAAATTAATAACTAAGAAAATGCAATATCAAAAAAAAAAAAAAAATTATAGTAACCAGGATTCGAACCCAGGACTATTCCTTTCGAGTTTTCTACGTAATTCGCAATTTATTTTGAATTTCGTATTCTAAAATCACATTTTCCAATTATCGAAGATCATTAAAGCAGTAATATGACATTCATTAGTTTTTATTCATATCATTAGTATGATATTCTTAAATTTGCAACTATCAAAATAAACTTTACTGCGATCATAAGATCGAGCTTAAAGTTTCGTAAATTTCTATATTTGCAAAAATTAATTTTTGCAAATAATTTGTATACATAAATAATGTAACAATTCATTGAATAGTTTTGCGGAAAATGTTTTCATGCATATATGCATCTGTTCAAATTGCATTTAACCAATTTTCAATATTTAATCAATGTTGGAATGATTGTTTAATTATCAAATTTATTTCATAAATTTTTCTATTCTAATTTGTAAAAAAAATAATAATAATAAAAATACAAAAATTTCTTAAAATAATAGAAATTTCACTCATCATAATTTTTATAAATTTTTGTAATAAAAAGTAATATGTAATAATATCATCGCCGAATAAATAGAACAACCGACGAAAACTGTTTGTTATGTCAACCAAAATGGTTTCGCGTTTTCTTTTCCATTATTTTAACATTCCGCGACGAAAACGTCTTGCCCTACATTTATCATTCATCGAATAAAGTGCCGCGCGACCCAAATAAAATAACGCAAAAAGAAAATAAAAAAAAAAAAGAACTGCTTTAAAAGCGACAGGCGTTTCACCAATTCTATCGAACTTTACGCTGCATTGAAAAGAAAGGCTAATTGATTTGCATGTCAACGTTTTAATTGAACATCATTTTCGCGAAATCGACAGTCGTTTTGTTTCACCATTCGGCCTCTTTCGTTAAACGAAACGTTTGTTTTTCCGGGAAGTCAAGGAAAGGAGAAAAGTAAACGATGAATCGAAACTTCAACATTTTTTATTTCATTTTATCACTTTTTATTTTAATAAAAAGTAATTAAAAAAAAAGTTAAAAAAGTAGGGCAATATAATTTAGTAAATTTTATATATATATTTAATTATATATAAATAAATAGTAGTAGTACATCACTTAATATATATAATATAAATTTATTTTATTAAATTAGATTCATTGACGTCAAAAATATAATTCAGTAAAGTAAATGCATGAAATAAATATACGATATTATTAAATAAAATAAATTACATAAGTAATAAATAAATGAAAAAACGATGCCGTTCAATCTAATTTCACCAGACGACGAAATTTTTCCGAAATCTAATTTCGATCCCTCCCTTGCCCTCCCCTCCGTCGATCATATCGTATCTCCCATCTCCCTCTATATCAACGTCCTTTACCGTTCGTGTTTCCTATTATTCGACTTTCTTTCAAAGGAAGTACGACAAGACAACTATTGCAATTTACGAAGCAGCATCGCCGTTAAACAGTTTTAAGCTCGATAAATGGCGCATTGTGCGCGCTGGCAAAAGT
The DNA here is from genome assembly GCA_022817685.1 of Aradophagus sp. ZL-2020. Taxonomy (NCBI): domain Eukaryota; kingdom Metazoa; phylum Arthropoda; class Insecta; order Hymenoptera; family Scelionidae; genus Aradophagus; species Aradophagus sp. ZL-2020. The sequence continues at coordinate 4,196 of JABFOV010001317.1, forward strand.
TACGGAACGCTGCTTTGGTCGTAAAAAAAAAGAAAAAAAAAGGAGGGGGAAATCGAAAGAGACGGAGGTGAAAAAAAGGCGGGTGGGAAAAGGACGAGGGAAAAATGAGACGAGACCGAAGGAAGCGTATCGCGACACAATATGCCGCGGAAAAAGTTGCCCTCGCTACGAAATAATAATTTGTTTTATTTATGCGCGTAAACGAAACGGCGGAGAAACCGAAGGTATATAATAAATCAGACGGGGACCAACTTTTCCCGCTCGCCGGGGCGAAAAAGTTCGCGTCAAGCAACGTCGCTTGTTTCGCGACATTCTTATTAGTTCCTTTGAGGTGGTATCAAAATTCATAAAGTTCTCGTCAAATGATTCACGATCGATCGCGAATTAGCCCGTGTCTCGTATTTGCTGAGAAAAAAATTCTAAGAAACGTTCATTCAACTTCAACTTGAGATGGTACATTTCTTTGGTAGCAAATTGAATTATTAAATTATTAATTATTGAATTATTAAATTGTTTGTTTTTCAAAAGTTCAGTTAGTTTATTCCTTTAAGTCATTTTTTATGAATTATGATAAAAAAGTGCCAGGGGTGTACGATATCTCGATTATTTCGAGATATATATCTCGAAACATTTCTGAAATCTCGACATCAAACGAGATACTTCGAGATCTCGAATTTAATGTATATCGATCTAATATCACTACGGCCTGAGATCGATAACTCCAATTATTCGATATCTCGCACATCCTTGCTATGATACGTTAGAGAATGTTTTTTTATTAAGAATTATTGATATGTATATCTATATGTATTGCGTAGTCTACGTATAACATACACTGCCCCCTGGATGTAGTTAAAAATGCATAATGTTTCAACTAATGCTAATTTATCAATTGGTAGTTTATATCCCGTTCACTTCTCATAATCCTCCGTTTTAAAACGACTAAGCAAATAAGGAAAGACGAAATGTCTTTAATTAGTGATTAATTCCATCAGTCATATTCATAACCTTGATTTTTGCTAGCAGCCAACGAGATATCGAAAAATCGAAATTTCGTAAAAATGAAATATCGAAAAATCGAGATATTGAAAAATCGAGATATTGAAAAATTGAAATATCGAAAAAATGAGATATCGAAAAATCGAGTTATTGACAAATCGAGATATCGAAAAATCGAGTTATCAACAAATCGAGATATCGACAAACCGAGATATTGAAAAATCAAGATATCGAAAAATCGAGATATCGAAAAATCGAGATATCGACTACGCCGGTTACCGTCGAGTTTCACTGAAATCTCGCGAGATGTCGTTCGGGTATCATACGATCTCGCTCGATTGATCGAGATATCGCACACCCCTACACCGCTTACTTTCCATAATGAAACGATCCATTTTAACCCTTTCGTTTTGCTAAACGAATAAAAATATTGAACGTCCATCAACGATACCAACCGGATAACCATCCAACATCAAGAGAAGCTGCGTGACATTTGACATTGGAACAATCAAACGCTTCGTCTGTACATAACCTATAAACGGGCGGCACAAAAGCCAAGCACTTGCGCATCGTGGCATAAATTTGTAATACGGAATTACGTTTTGTATATCCGCGTGCACGTAATGTGCAACTAAATGGCAGTCAAGAGTCTTATGCTAATCACAAACGAGACGGTTCAAGAGCCGGAGGAGCGCGCGCGCGCGAATTTCCAGGACGCGCCGAGGCTATTGTGCGCGGCTCTGAGTGTTGCATACACTTGTCCCGTAACCACATTGCGCGCGTCAAGTTGAACGTGCTTTCGGGGTCTTCGAATCGCGCGTCGGCGATAATGCACTTTCGCGAGAACGTCCGCCGGCCGTGGACGCTCCCTTTATTTCGCGCGAGTATTTCGGCTCGCTTCCGATATCGAGTTACGTCTGCAAAGCTTACTAAATCGCCGCCGGTAAATAATGACCGGGTGCGAATTTAAATACTACTTTTTTATGCTTGTAAGTGAATTGTGGGCAAAGGTCGTGTTATCGTTTTGAAGGATCTTGAAAAGGTTTTAAGAGCAAGTTGATTTTGGAATGAATTACCAATTTTAGGAGGAGATGGTCAAAAAGAAAAGTAAAAAACATTTAAAAACAATGCAGGGACAATGGGGGACTTTGGATCTACTTTACCGACGGATCGGTTGTCGTGATTGATCAAGATGTTCTGTTTTATCGACGGGTAGCACTTTGGTGTTAAATAATAATGTAGGGAGAACCATTAGTGTTGGATCTACTTTATCGACGGATCGGTTGTTGTGATTGATATAGTCGTTCTGTTTTATCGACGGGTAGCACTTTGGTGTTAAATAATAATGTAGGGAGAACCATCCGTGTCGGATCTACATTACCGATGGATCGGTTGTCGTGATTGATCAAGTCGTTCTGTTTTATCGACGGATAACTCTTAGGTATTAACCAACAATATAAGAAGAACTATAAGTGTCGGATCTACTTCACCAATTGATCGATTGTCGTGATTGATCAAATCGTTCTGTTTTATCGACGAGTAACATTTTAATATTATCAATGTAGGTTGAACTGTATGTGTCGGATCTACTTTACCAACTGATCGATTGTCGTGATTTATCAAGTCGCTCTGTTTTATCGGCGGATAGCATTTTGATATAGACAAAAATTATAGGAAAATTTGGGAAGAAAAACTTGGTGTGAGTTTGATCTATTTTAATAAGACATCAGTAATTCTGGTTGAATAAGAACTTTGTTTTATCAACAGGTATAGAATTATCAATTTATTATTATTAACCAAGTATCTAAGGAAATATTTACAAGAATATTAAAAAGAAAGGTGCTTCTCTTAAAATTAACTTAGTTAAGAATTTAACATCAAAATAGTTTGAAGTAACAAAACGGCAAAATTGAAATTTGAAATCAATAACAATTTACGTATTTCATGTAGATAAATTTATAACCGAATCACTCAACCAATCAAATTAAAGATTACGTTTGCAATTTAACATTCAAAATGAAACTTCGTTTCGATTGGTCGATAACCAACAAGCTGTATACTTTTCAATTTGCAATCCAAGATTGTTAGTTTAGCAATCAATCTCTCTGAGTAAATTTGCTAATTTTCGACGGACAATTAATTTGACTTTGATATATCCGAAATTTCATCGACAAAGAAGTACGGAAATTCGCGCTATTTCGCCTGTAATATGACCGCAGAATTGTTTCAGTGGGTCAAACTGGTATACACCGTTGACTCGTGAAATTACGCAATGATTAATTTATTGATTTGTTTTGGTCCTGGTAAATGATATTCTCTTTTTCTGTTTGAATTAATTAGATAATATTTTTGTAATGATAACACTAAAAATGAAGTTTATGAAACACAAATTAAAAAAAAAATTAATATGTTTATCTTAAGTGGACTTTTCTTATAATAACCGGATTCCGTTTATGACAAGTGGGTTTTTCTTATAATAACCGGATTCCGTTTATGAGAAGTGGAATTTTCTTATAATAACCAAATTCCGTTTATGACAAGTGGAATTTTCTTATAGTAACCAAATTCCGTTTTTGACAAGTACAATAATCTTCCGATAAGTGGAATTCAAAAAAGTTAAATTTTCAACCTTTTCTTAATTTTGATAAAATTTAATTTTTAATTTGAATTTTTATACAAATAGGTAACTTTTTTAGTCCATCTCCCAAACAATTAACGTTGATAAAATGCAGCGATCTAGACGTCCTACTCAGTTCGATTCGGCTCGCGAAATTCGTTGTTACGTTATTTGCGCGTGTTACGAAACGGAAGACGCACTGATCGATGGAGGTGTGAAATTTCGGCCGGTGAATTAGCGCCCGCCGAAAAATAATGAGCTCGAACCGAAGGCGCTAATAAAATGAAAACACCGCGCCTTATTTGCGCCGGCATATTCAATCACCGGGGCGAAAAGAAAAATAAAACGAACCGAGAGACTGAGCCACGGCGGAGGTGATTAACGCGATAATTTATCGTGTATTCCTAAGAATATTTCCCGAATAATTGAATTTCAGCTTGCATCGCTCGTAATCGTAGTCGTTCGGAACAATGATGTTTATGATCGCGAATGTTGTGATAAATTTGGGCGAAAAGTGGCTTTCGTTTTTGAAACCAACGTTGTTCGTGTTGGGATTCGCTTTAGAAAATGATTTTTCATTGTATCGCGCGGGATATTTCCTCGAAGTACATAAATTTTCTGCAAATCGCTAATGAGAGAGAGAGGTCCAAGTAAGGTCATCCAAGAAAGACGAGGGTAGCAAAATATTAAAAAAAAAAAGACGGTGAAAATATTTAAAAAATTAGCAAATTTTATTAAGCATCTAAAAGTCCATTTGTTGTAAGAGTTTCATTTTTATTATAAGTGGATCATTTTCATATTGAATGGATTCCGCTTGTTCTAAAAATAATCCAATTGAAAGTAGAGGATTGCAATATTATTCCCCGACTATAAAAAAATATACCTCCACTGTGACGATCAACTGAATCGCGAAGTTTAAATTTCAAATTTCGCGCCAAAATCATAATACTGCTAGATAGATAGAGATGATACATAAAAATAAGGAATTGCGAGGAAGGGTCGATTGTTTGTGGTATGCCTTTAAATTGCATGCGGAAAAATTAATTTCCAAAAAAATTTTTCGCATCAAAAGCCCTAAACCCCAAAATTTAAGACGATTCTTCAATTCTTTATTACTAGATCAGTGTTTTTTCAAATAATTCTGTGTAAATTTGATCCTTTTTCAAAATAAACATAATCCACCTGTTCCTCTGCTGAGAGAATCTGGTTTATTTTTGCATTACTAAAAATTCCTATTTGTTCGAAACGACAAACTACCCAAAGTTTTGAGGCGAATAAAAATGTTACGACAGTTTAGCAGCCATTTTACTGAATTATCTTCAAAAGTTTAATTTCATCATTGAAAAACTCCTGGAAATCCGACACAGAGAATCACCTTAAACTATTTCGATACGCTGCAAGTATTGTTGGAATAATATTTTCGCAAAAAATTTGCACCTTGTCGACACAAGATTTACGTTCCTGCGAGTGTGTCGTAAACAACGCGAGAAATCACTTTACATTGCCTACACTTCCTCGTAACAAAATTTTTTTCCCCCTCCCATGCCCCAACGGGAAGCTTCATTCCATAAGTTTCCCTTCACGATCCAGCGATTTTCTTTTATCTATATTGTCTTTACGTTTTGTTTACTATCCGCGGCAGCGTGCATCTATAAGCGCGCAAAAAATACCGTTCATTTTCCTCTGCAGCATAAGCTATTCCCAATACCGCTTAATAAAAACAAAACACCGCCCGGGAAATTCTCGTCTGGCGTTTTCCCCGAGTGATTTCCTTCGACGGAAGGTGCATCGGCATATTTTTCTTTTTATCTTAAGTGCATGCGCGCGACGATTGACAAAAATAGAGGAAAAAACGACAGAGGTTAAAGGTCACGACTGACCATGAAAACTGCGAAAGCATTTTCCAAATGAGCAACGTTTCCTTCGGCGAGAAACTTGGCAAGGAGCGCACCGTTACGTCGATGATTCTTATTGAATGGAACTCGTTACGAGTTAAATTCCACTTAGAAATTAAATAAGCGAAATTCATTCGCGTTGCAATCATGTTATCGGGTGAAATATCGCTTGATGAAATCTGTTTTAGGGTAGAATGCAATGGTAACTAGTCGAAGATTTGGCGGAGAGGTTTATTGAAAGGATTTGTTAATACTGTGAAAGTTATGACAATTCTAGTAGGGTCTTCTTTGAAAAAAGTTCAGCTGATTTTTCGTGTAAAAATTTTTTATTTTTCATTTTTTTAAAACTTCGGACTGAAAAATCGAAATCTGTAAAGGTAAAACTCACTTTGGACTGTGAAAATACGTTCAACATCGATTTTCAAAGCGTCGTTCAATTTTAAAGTTTAAATAAGCCCGCCTTATGACGTCATTAATCAAATTCAAAAACAGTACAAAAACTGATTAAGAATTATTTTGTTTATTTGTTCGTTAATCAAATAAAATTCATCCATGAATGTATCACCAGTTTATAATCTTTCTTAAAATAGACAATTAACATTTTGAAATAACGGCACAATTTAAGGCGGGCTTTTTAAATATTTTTAATTTAAAATGAACGTCAATGTTATTTTTAAATGCGTTTGTGCGATTCAAAATTTTGTTTGCGCTTACCAATTTTAATTTTGGTGTTCAGGGTAATTTTCGAATATAAAAAAACAGCAACACTGTTTATAAAAGACGGTATTTATATCAAAGCAAAAAAATGTGTTCGAGAAACAGAAATAACCATGTAAGATATTCGAATCTGTAACTTTTTTTCTTTTGATACTGTAACATTCTATATTATTTTTTTTTTTCTTTCTTTATTCATTTTTTTCTCTTGAAGAAACATTTGTGACCTAATTTCTTTGTAATTCGTTCATATACGATAATATTTTTTCCGTATGAAAATTTCCTTTATTCCGCATGTTGAAACGTATTTGGAACAACGAGGTGCAGTAAATCAGATAAAGGAACAAAAAGTGTAACGAAACACGCAAATCGTTGTAATGTCGGTTGCAAGAGTATTCCGGCAAATTGTATAAAGAGAGTACATTTTTTTCGACGCGTCGCCGGTTGAGGCGAAGTAAAACGAGGGCGTGGCAATCGTTGGTAAAAGCAATTGAATGGTACCTTACGTCCAACATCTCGAGAAACGAGTCGGATTAGAATTGCAAATGTAAACTAAATGTGTGAGGTAGATGGCGCTTCATGCAACGAAATAGAATCTCTTTTGCTTATTAATTACACGAGATACAAATTTGTCTACCAATATTTATTGTCGAATTTCCAAAACCTCAATTTGTTTTCATTTTAAAAGTAAAAAATTTATTTTGGATAAAGAGAAAACACACATTTTAACCATGTTTCTTGAATTTAATTTAATTTAAAAAAAACCACTTATACTCATTTGACAGCTTTTGCCCCAAGATTTCAATATCGCCGATCTTTGCACTTTCTAAAAAGCTTTATAAACTTTTTAATCCACTTACAAGCGGAATCGCTATAAAAAATATAAAATTCCCGCCGCCACTTTACTTTTCCCTACCGCCAAGCGTAATCTAAACAAACTGCCTATAAACATAACCTATAAATATTAACCCCGCTTTTTTTTAAAGTGCGATGTCCTGACGCTAGCGGGATTCTCCAAGGATTTCTTTTACGTCGCGCGCAAGGTCGTGCGCAAACTCGAAGTCACGTGCGTAAAAACAAATGACCAAATTTCGGGTGGGGGGAGGCTCGGGGGAATTTCGTCGACGTGCGCGAAAAACAGTAGATCACATTACTACGTGTAATCTTCATCCTTGAGCAATATTAGGAGATCCCGCAACACCCCCGCATGCCATTATTTGAACCCTCGGCACACATCTTGCTCCGAATTACGTCCCAACGTTACTGTAATCGGCCACCATGTAGATACATATGTGCTTGTTACGTCAACATGTTTGTTACATGGGCTCACCCTACTCCCAATCGCCTGAACGAACGAAAAATGTAGTTATATCGAGCATTTCGCAGCGAAAGGTGTATTGAATTTAATTAAATTATAGTATGTTTACTTTCGAGAAGAAATATTGCAAACATTGATGCAAAGATGAATGTCTCATTCTGAGGCGCTTCTAATGTCCAAGATGCAAAAAGGGTTTCAGTTTGAGTTTTTCTTTCTCATATTTTAAACATCGGAAGTCTCAATTTATGAAACACGAAAAATTGTTTTATTTATACACTTGTTTCGTTTGGGACATCTATAAGTCTTAATTTCTCACTTTCCTTGTATTTGAATCTTAGAGCCTTGTTTTAAGATGTTCTCAATGTCTGAGATTCAAAAGTATCAGTCTTCTGAGATTGTAATGTATGAGACACGAAGTGTCTCATTTCGAAACATTTTTAATTTTTGAGATACGAAGAGTATTTCAGTTTGAATCGTTTTTTATCTTTGAGACTTCGATAGTCTCATTTAGAGATATTTTATTTATTTGAGACACGGGAAATTGTCGCATTTCTATAAATTTCTTTCGTTCGGGGTACCAAAAGTGTCTTACTTTCGGACTTTTTTGTATTTGAGACTTAAAACCTCATTTTGACATGTTTCTAATGTCCGAGATTCTAGTAGTATCCATCTTTCGACACTATTAATGTCTGAACAAAAGCAATGTCTCATTTTGAGATACTTTTTTTATCTCAGAAACAAAAATATCTCATTTTGAGACATTTTCGATACTTCAGCCACGCAAAATATCTCATTTCTCTGAGTCACTTTTGGTACTTGAGTCACGGAGATTGAGACACTCGTTATTACAATGTGCTGACACACCAAAGCGTGCGGAAAACTCTGATTTGCTCCCTAGAACATTTCTTCCTCATTCTCGACAAAAATGATCATCTTTCCCATTACTTTTGAGTTTTAAGACGTCAGTACTTAAACCAATGTAGCAACTTCACTCCATCGCTTTAATTTCCTTCCACGAAAACTGTAGTTCGTCAAAAAGCCGGCATAAATCTCAATATAAACTGCGGCCGAAACTGCCAATAAATCACTTTAACGACGGTCGAACGCACTTGTTTCCCTTAAATCTCTTGTACTTGCAAAGTTATGACACGAATGTAATTCGCTTCTTCTGTAAATCTACATTTATTAAATTCCTCCGTCCTGTCGAAGCGGCGTGATTCATGCACGGAAAATCGAGGCTATCGTACAAAGACGGCCATTTTTTCGACCGCTGTCGAAATCCAAAAGGTTAACCGATGACTTATTAAATGAGGTATGTATTCCTGTTTACGAAACTCGATGCGTACACGTCAAAAGCATTTGTTTCGGATTGCTGGATGGATGGCGTGCCCGCACCATTGTTCCCTGATTACGAAAGTTATCGATTCAATAATCCTCGCGCACTTACATGCGAATGCGATGCACAATGCGCCGTCGTGGGAACGATCCTTATTATTCCCACCGTTGATTATCTTGCGGAAAAATCCCAATCGTTGTATCTCGTTTGTTAACGGTTAACACAATTAACTTTTCGATCCAACTTTCTTGCCAGCCTAATTGCAACGTTTAATCAATCACTATCGATACGGATAATTCTTCGCTCAAAACGAATATACATTTTTTTTCGTGAAATCGAACTCGCAAAAACTGCGATATGTAATTCTGGTAACTAAGTAAGCAGGTATCTTTCGTGATTTTAAATATGAGCGGCGTAAATTCGCTTTTTAATCAAATAAATAATACTCGAAAGTTGTAGCAAAGGGTATGAATAATATAACAAAGAATTTTGCGTAATTAGATTATGAACACCGGCGATTTAATTACTCTGTCGACTTGAACACTTTGCGAGGCAGCTCGAAATACTTTTGAATATTAATTTGAAGCGTTGAAGTTGACAGATAATGAAATAACTTGCGATGACAAAATCACTACTAATTAAGAGCGCACATTATCAAAGGGATTAAGAAGACAGCAAAGAAATGCAAAGCCGCTCGATCTGACTTGGCAACTTAATTGGATATACAGTACTGTCTCTGTTTCATTGTCTTACATTCCTCGAATTAAACTTCTACCGGGTTTAGTTTGTTCAAGATTGTTTGTAACGAAACAGTCGGAATCCCGAGTGCTGTTCTGCTTTATCCACAGTTCGCGGATAAAAATTAACAGCTTTTGTATTAAGAGGGACTACTGTAAATAGTGGTAAGTAAAAATCAAAACATTCTTATTCTGAAGGGAAGGAAGGAGTAGGGGAAAATTTGCAAATTTTTAGTTCTTGCTCCAAAAAATGATCCCCGATGCGTATTCAAGTCCAAATGGAAGGAAGAACCAGTATGGGTCATATTATTCATGCAAATTTTCTGAATTTTTACTTTTAAACATGGAACGAGATCTCCGTAAAAAAGTCCTATATCTTCAGTTTTTTATCCAAAATTCAAGGTTGGTATCGAAACTCGAACGGAAGTAAGAAGGGCTGAAACTGGTAATAAAAAATGCTTGTATTTTTAAAAAATTATTTTTGTTCCGTATCAAAGTCGATATGGAAATATGGATAACGTACGAGTTCTTCAAAGTATGTTGAAACGTTAAAGCTTCCCTCAAAAAATAATTCCTGATCGTGAATTGTCACTTCACTTGCTCAAAACTCAAGTAACTTGTTTTGTTAAAATGTACATTTTTCCCTCCCAACAAAAACTGCCATCCATTTCCATCAGCCATCAGAATCAACGCCGGTTGCGCGTCAAGCGAAACAAACATCCGCGGAATGCCAAATGATCGACGTCGACTGGCGGACTAATCCCACAAGCCCATCCACGTTTCGCTAGTTTTGTCAAAGAATACCAAACGCAGGCCATGCAAATAGTTGATAAAGCCTTGTCGTCGCCTTGTCGTCGCACCGCAAAGTTACACGGCCCGGCTCGGTATACCAAACTTCCGCTGTCCGCGCTCGTCCGCCACAGCCCCCCTCCCCCCCTCCCTCGTCAAACGAAGATCCCGTGAAACTGCCGGTCGTTTACTCGATTTCCGCCTCCGGAGAGAAACATTTCGGTTGACGATCAAACTCGCGCGATTGGGATGCCTTTGGTTCCGAAGTCGAAGCTCCCGTCACCCCACTTCCCGAGCACCCGTGATCCGTAGTTTCACGTTCGTGAGTCAAGACAAACAGAAACTGGCTCTCGGCACTTGAAAGGATAATAAAGGAAAGAGGATTGCAGGGTGAAGGTGAAATTCGACTGTTTGAAGGACGGGCCCGGTGGGCGGCGCAGTCGGCAAATGATGAAATTTTTACGGCCCAGCGACTACGAAAGGGTGTCGGGTTGTCGGCGAAATTTGTTGATGGCCTGGAAAGGAGGGTCGCCGCTATTTATGGTCGAGGGCCCGAGTCTGCTCTACTTACGCGAAATGTTCAAACATCAATTTTTCCGTTCCTTCTTGCTGTCGTTCCTGCTTTGACGAATCGTTTTAGGATTTGTAGCTGGGAATAGTAGTAGGGGCACTGCTTTGGCAGACAGGGGAATTGTTTTTAATTTCGATAAATTCAAGGGATTCGAGACTCTTTAGGCGCAACGCATTGAATTCTAATAAGAATCCCGGCTTTTTCTTTGCACCGGAACTTCGCGAAAATGTTCTGATTTTTGTTAAAGATTTTAACAATATTTTGGAATATCATCTTGACTGATTCGCTGAAAGACCTGTTCCGCGATTCGTACCCTCAAAACTTGCGTGTGTTCAACGTATTACCGCGTATTATCATGTGCAATGTACGCTACGTAGATACGTGGCTCCGTCAATTTTAAATTAGACGCTAATTAACGTTGCTTACACGAACACGGCGCGCCTTCCTCGGTATCGAGAGCTCGGGGAAAAAGCTGTGAATTCGCTTCACGGCCCAGGCACGTCGATTCTCGCTTTTGTCCCTTCATCCGTGACAACCGGCAGTTTAAAATTTACTAATTTACTTTTACTCGAGGCAACTTTAACAATTTCACGCGGAAATTACATTCGGACACCGAGGGAGCGGAATTTCAAAAATTCGAAAAATGTGTCGCAGTGGCCTTTAATGAAAAGAACAAGTGGCAATGGTTCTTCTCGTGTGTTGAATTAATTAAATTAAACTCTTAATATCGACGCTCTTAATAATGACGGACACGATGAAAATGATACTGCTGATAAAAAGAAAATTAATTGATAAAACATTAATGAAAAAATTAATCATGATAAGGTCCCCATCATTCTTCCATGCATCCTTTCCTCAAACTTCTCGCGTATTTAATATCTTTCAACAGCGACAGGCCCCTTTTTCATATTCAAAACGTATCCGCTCCACACTCAGAAAAATATCCTTTTGAAGGAAAATTTGCCGTTTTGCTACAAAAGGATTCCTTTTACTTGAAAATGGATTCTTTTGATGCAAAAAGAATCCTTTTACTTCAATGCAAATTTTGAGGACATTTTTCTCAGTGCATGAATTTCCAAATGTATCTGGTCCAACCGGAGCTTTTGGAAAAGAGCTCGACACGATGTAAAACAAAACCCAAGAAATCGCTTCCGCGAAGCCGATGCGCTCTAATTCACCGAATTCGCGACAAGTCGCGTCGAAAATAAGCAGCCACAAAGAATCCTACGGCTATTTGTCCTTATTCCCGCTTGACTAATTGGGAAGCAAGTTAAATAAAGTTAATCCGAGTAAACGTCCGTCCGAATGTGTTTAGTTAACGCACGCGCCGCGCGAAATGACTGGCTTATTAATAGACACTAATTAACGGCGATTCGCTGGAGCTTTCGCGCACGTGCATTCACCTCTCGCGCGCGTTATCACCGTTGCAAATGACGTGTCTTAACTCTACGAATCACGCATGGCCAGGCGTTCAATCGCGGCATTAGCGCGTGTTTATTCCTCGCGCCTAATTGAGCAAAGCGACTCGAGCGATGCGTTAGAAAAAAAAGGAAAAAAAAGCGCGATCCATTATCTATAACTGACTTCTTCGCGGCACTTTATGAGTTGATCGCGACGAAAAAAAATCATTAACCTGATTAAGCGCAAGGGTCGTTTTTTGTTACTTCTTTTTTACTTGATTTTTTTCTTTTTTTTAGTTTTTTCTCGGGGTTTTTTGTAGAGCGACACGCACTTGTGTACTTGTTCATCATTACATTTATTTTTATTTTAAACATTCTTTGACCGCTAGATTAGTGTAAAAAATGCTCTTGTAGTATTGCAACGAAAATTATAAAAATTCAATATGAGATATTGGGAAACTTATAAATATAATTGTGTTAATAGGAGCGTAAAAATATAATAATTATAATGGAAAAATTTTTCACAAAGTGACATTTCGACAAAATTTATTACCGTTTCGAGTGAAACTGCGCGTTTTTTGAAATATTATTTTTCGATAAAGATACTAAAAACACGAACTTTTAACGAAAAGTGTTCGTGCTTTAATTGAAAAACACAACAACAAAAGTGAAATGTAAATTTGTTATTAGAAGAGACAGATCGGGGAAATTACCTCCGCGAAAAGTAGCAATTACGTACGATTTGTATAATTAAAATTTTTATTAAAGCCAACATACATTTAATTGCCGCAACAGAACCCCGTCACTAAATGACTTCGTTACGTGATGGCGTTCGCAATTATTTTCGCGAAATTCTTCGACTTTTGTTTGTCAGTCGCAAGTACGGGCACAAACAGTTGCGGTTTGATCAGTGTATTTCATGACTTCAATTAGTATGTTTAATATTTGCCGAATGCTCGCCGATTCCGCGATATAATGAAATACTATATAAAACGCGGGATTGTGCGCTTTCTCTTAATGCATAAATAACTCACGCGATGCGAGCATGGCAAAATTTACATCACCATTTTCATAATTGGATTTATGGAAACTTTGTGCTTTCATTATTCAGCAACATTACTTTGGCCATGTTGTTGATTCCAATTTCATGCGATTTCGGCGCGCGAACGCTCGCGAGTTCGCGGAGAAAAAGTTGCGAATCACTGAGTAAATTGTAAAAATAAAAAAAATAAAAAAATATTAATGAAAAAAATGATAAAACATTTTCTAATCGTTAAAATTTTCGAAATCGAAAATGTTTTTGATTCGACTATTTGGTTCATTTTTCCATATCGCAAAATTCGCAAAAATCGAACATACTTTTATTGACCCCTTTTTGAACCTCTCCCCCCCTTTTGACTTTATTATTTGCAAAAAAACTTATTTTCGAAGGTTTTTTGATCAACCAAATCGGACCTATGCTTAGTTGCCCTTTCCCCTCCAGTGACCCCCCCCACCCTCTACTTTCACCCCCTCCCGGCCTCGTATTCGCGCCCCCTGTCGCGGTTAACCCCGAACCGCAAACCTCATCGTCGCATCCACTTCGTTTGCGCGCTTTCAACTCCCACTCGTTACAGGTCCATAGAAGCATATTCGTGTTCGCGACTTGATGAGGCCATAATTATTTAACGAACATTCGCCGTGGCGCGCGAATCATCAAATTATCGGCTGCCGGTGCGCGCTACGCGATTAATGCAAATTGCAGTCGCGCGACAATGGTCACAGGTTGCAAGCGATGTCGCAACTGGGACACGCAATAGGGGGTGGGGGAGGGGGGCGGTTCGCGAAAATCGAGGCTTGTTAAAACGATCGCGGGAACTCGGCTGAGATCGATTGTGAGATTATGAACGTGAGTCGTGTGTTCGAGATCTTAGGAGGATAATAGAGTGGGCTGAAAAGTTCGAATTTTGAATTTCGCGCCAAAACCATGATACTGCTTGGTAGATGAAAGTAGCGTGTAAAAATAAAAAGCAATTAGAAAAGTCGATTGTTTGTTGAATTTCTTTCAATTACATAACAAGCGATCAATTTTGAAGTTAGTTTAATGATTTTAAAAATTACGGATAGATTTTTGTACAAATATCATCTTCAAAATAATTACAAATTTTCGACCCACCTTTTCAATGTATACTATATTAGGGCGGATTGACATTTTAAATAATTGTTTATAAATATAATTCAAGATGTATGTACTGAATATATGATAAAAAATAAAAAATAAAATATGTTGGTATCACGAGCCGAAGGCCAGTGATACCAGCATATTTTATTTTTGAGTGAGGAAAGTGACAGTTTTTAGCCCTAGGGTGTATATCGCCTCGGTAGTTTTTCTACGTCTATTGTTCGAATAAAAAATGGTATTACGCATTGACAAAAAATGTTATCGATATTATTCCACTGTCAAACAATGCGATTTATAACTTCGCCAACTTTGTTATTTAACGACCATTTTCTTAAACTGTCGCATCGTCTGTTCTTCCCTTTCGTCGTATAAAAATACTGGAAACCATGAAAGACAGATGCCAGAAAAGATGGGACAACGCGAAGACAAGGACGAACGCTCGGAGCGGAGTTAAATTCGAAATGTCAGTTTTATAAGAGTTAGATTTATCTTAAAACAGTAGCTTTGTTTCAAGTAGCACAATCTTGATTCGAGATGGAATCCAAGTTGATTTATCGTCGAGATTTCGAAATCTTGGCTCGTGAAATAAAAAACTTGCGCGCGGAACGCCTTTAATCCCGATTTCCAAAGTTTCGAATAATAAAGCGATATCTCGTTGCAGCAATGTCCGATATCGTTGCATATTCGAGGATTATCTTGCATGTTTCCAAGAATGATTATGATTTTATTTCTATACAATGATTGACCTACTCAAACCCACTGGGAAATATGTCACAATATATTGTCATCTTATTTTAATGAAATCATTGGTTCAATAATTATTAATTATTGCTATTAAAGTAATTAAAAGCAATTTACTAATTCATTTTCGATATTATATTCGAATTCATTGATTACTTTAAAAAAATATTTCGAAAAAAAAGAATCCTTATATAAAAATAATTATTAAGTACTTAATACATTTCAACATATCAAGTTATCATAAATTAGTAATTTATGTTACTTTAAGTAATTGAAATATTAGTAATTGAATTATTTACAAATTATATCACCAATGAAAAAATCAACGCCAATTACCAAAATTAATTACTTTGAGTACTTAAGAGACTATTTCAACATAAAAGAATAAATGTATGTTCGTAATCCTTACTACTTTAAGTGTTTCAGAAATTACAATAGCATCGGGAAACTACTATAAATTAATGGAATCATTTACTTCAAGTACTTAACACATAATATTAACTTAAAAAATAATTGTAATTTGGCCACCTTTTTTTACGTTTTCCTAACAATCTTAATTATTTGAAGTGTTTAAATCATATCTTTTTGAAAAATGCAACACTAATTAGCAAAATCAGTTATTTTAAGTACTTAATACATTATTTCGACGTGACAAAACTAACGTAAGTTAAAAATCTATATTACTATAAAAAATTACAAAATTACAAAAAATTAATGGAATCATTTACTTTAAGTACTTAACATATAATTTTAACTTTAGAAAACTAACTTAAGTTACCATTTTTTTTCTACGTTTTCCTAACAATCTTAATTATTTGAAGTGTTTGAAAATCATATGATTTTGAAAAATGCAACACTAATTAGCAAAATCAATTACTTTAAGTACTTAATACATTATTTCAACGTGAAAAAACGAATTCAAGTTTATAACCTTTATTACTTTATATCCCGAACAAATTACGATTACACCGGAAATACTATCGTAAATTAAATAAACCAATTAATTAAAATACTTAACATATAATTTCAATTAAAAAAAACTAAACGAAGTGAACAATGTTAATTAGTTCAATAGTTTTACAATTTACATCACCGTGAAAAAAACTAACATAAACTCCCACGATTAATGATTTTAAGTACTTGAAGTACTGCTTCGACATAAAATTGCCAACATAAATTAACAATATTAATTATTTTGAATACTTGGCTTATTCTTTCTATTTACATAAATTTAATTAAGTGCAGGGCGAACTAGCCCAGCGCCGAGCGTAAAAGCATCAGATGGCCACTTTCGTATCAATTCAATCTTGAGCCGTAAAATTTAATTAAAGACACATAGCTGCACGCTGAAAATCCCCTTAAACTGCACTCGAATGTCGTTTACTCAAAATCAAACGATCGGACTGTAATACACGAATTCGTTAACCTCTACACGAAGGTCCGGGACGATCACGTGAGAAAGCGCCGAGGGAAGTCGATGGCGCGACACGGTTTCTCATGTAATTTTCACGATGAACAGTTATCGGACGGGGCCGATTCGTCGGACGGTTATTGCGATAGAAATTTATCCGGCGGACTTTTGAGCTAGGCGAAACTTCGAACGGGGGAAAGAAGCGCGTTGAGTATGTCGCGGTCCGCGAACTACGGTGTTTTCTCGTCGTTGACTAATTTTAATATCAAGAAATTTGTCTTAAAATAACTTATTACAGGTTTTGTAGTGGCTTTCGTGACTGCTTTTCCATCATAAGGAGGAAAGTGACACTTCTCTGCCCCGCCAGATAGTTTTCCGTTCTAGGGTAGAAATGAACGTCCAACCTAGGGAGGAAAATGACACTTTTCTGCCCAGCCAAGTATAATTTTCCGCCCTAGAACAGAAATCAAATTTACTCCAGGGAGAAAATTACACTTTTCTGTCCCGCAAAACAGTTTTCCGCCCTAGGATAGAAATAAACGTCCAACCTAGGGAGGAAAATCATATTTTTATGTCCCGCCAAATAGTTTTCCGTCCTAGGGCAGAAACAACACAGTTGGTAAAAAAAAGTGATCTTTTCTGACTTACGACAGAAATGCACTACATTTCCCCCGCTCAATACCTATTTTTTGACATAAAGTCCACGATACTATAAAAACTGTTTCGTAATTTTTTCTCCTTTGTGTAAAAATTTGCTTCGTACGTTGGGCACCACGTGTTGTGCTAGCTGCACCCCGCGTTGACGGCGTTCGACGATGATAGGCCCGTGGATGATAATAATGTCAGCTACGTGACGCTCGCGGATAGTCCGTAGTTTGAAATTCGTTGCCAAGTTCGAAGTCGCGGCGCACGAGCACAGCAGTTGCCGAGGCAATATCAGCGAAGGTGACGGCGCTGCTCATAAATGGCACCTACGCCGGCCGGGGAAGCGCGGGGGCGGCCGGAAGGTTTCTGGCTTGGAGCGCGAGATCGCGTGGTCGTCGAGCCAAAATCAAGGGCAAATGATAAGGTTGTTTGCCGGAGTTCGAGGGTCATGGGAAATGCTCGACGAGTGATGAAAAGAACCACGTCTTAGAGCGTTGGGAGGCAAATCAGTCTCGCGATCGTCGTTTATTCGCGGAAACTTTGGTTGAAAGGTAGATAAGTTGTGTACCGATGAAATGAAGGCTAGAATGGAATTTGGAAAACGATTAAAAAGAAGAAACGGTTGTGCATTGATGGAAATCTTAAATCATTTCTGACGTTCGAAGCTGTACTTGTTCGAAAATCGGGAGTAAAGAACTTTTTTACGCACTGTAGGGGTGTGCGATGTCTCGATTGTGAAACTCGAGAAAGAATATACGATATACGATGAATATAAAACAAAGTGGCGATATATAACAATATCTTGACTCAAATCGAGTTTACATCATTAATCGAGATATTTCGACATCTCGATTTCAACGTACATCGTGATTTTAGGAGATTTCGATAATTTGAAAGTGCAGGATTTTACCATCTTGCATAAATTTATGGTCTTAAAATATTTCGCTCGATCAATCATCGTTTGACAGTAATAATATGGATTTTTGGATATCTTGCCCACCCCTAACTCACTCGGGAGCGAAACATCATTTTGCTCATCCCAAGAAGGTAAACAACACTTTACTCCTGTATTTTTCTTGTTTTCTGAAAAGTAAAGTCTCGTTTCTTTTCTGCACTTGTTACAAAATGTTACGAAATAGTATTATGCACCAAGGGAGTAAAGTAGTACTTCGCTCCCTTGGTCTATGATATATCATTACAGGATATATATTACTTTTATTATCTTATTATTATTGTATACAACTGAAATAGTTATAAATCTAGTAATATTTAAGTAATATGCTTATGATAAATTTTTTAAAATTTTTATATTAAAAAACATGGTTAATAACTGAACAAGTAACTTGAATACAATTGAAACAATAAAACAAAAATTTTAATTGATAGCCTCGATCACCACCAACCGATGATCTCTATAAAGAATTTCTCTAATCATTCTTCAGAATCAATTAAAATATTTTGTCAACAGAAAGTCTGTCAAAGCACTTATTAGCAATTTCAAGCAGTGTTTAATGGATATTTCTGAATTGCAGTGTCAACCTACCTTTCACCTGTTCACCAACATTACAACGACTCAAGTCTGATCTCGACGAAGAAAATCTCTAGCCAAATATCAATTTGCTTCTCCAAAAGAAGAAGAAAAAAAAGGAGAAAATAAAGGAACCTTTGCGGGAATTAATTTACAGCGAGGAAGTGAAATCTCTTGAAATTGGTGCGACGAATGTCGTTCGGTGACCCGCGGGGTCAAGTGGAAAACGCGAACATGACGCGTCTTGTTTATAAACATAAAGCAAGGAGACACGAAAAATGCAACAAGGTTAAATGCTAATTCAAACACTGGAAAGTTCATCCTACTTTCGATGGTATTTAAATGCAAAGTGTCGAAGACGAACGCTGTACAAAGATAATAAAGGCAAAAAATTCTAAGATCAAATGTACAAGAACTGCGCAATTAATTTCATTTCGATTCAATTAATCAATCAATTTTTTACAGAAGAAAAGAAAATCATTTTCGATCATCAACTTTTTAGACAACTTTTCCGTAAACTAATTTTTTATTTAATGATGAATGAAATAAAAATTAAAATCGTCGATTTTCTAGGAATCTTTTTCCCCTATAAAATAGTCACTCGCTGATCAAGTAACTTTTATTCAAAAATTGAAAAATAGGAAATGTTTATTTCGAAAAGAACCCCCTCCCCATATTATAACACCATAAAAAAAGCAGACCTTCCGGAAGATAACCCCAAGTCCAAAGGTCAAACCACCTAAGTAGAACCCGACGTTAAACGACAATTCATCGTGGATCACTGCGTAAAAACAAAGATCGTGGCGCTTAGGTCGACAAAAAAATGCGGTAAATATAAGCGAACGACGATCCCGAGGAAAAAAAAGAAAAAAAAAGTTAGGTAACTCGCGAACAAAAGCCTTCGTAAGTGTATCCATCTACAGTAGTTTTGCCTCAAAATCAGGCCTGAAAACCGCGGATCGCGGATACAAAAGCAAAAAAAAAAAGAAAACGAATACGAAAAAAAACGACAGATTCAGCAAGATAAATAAAGGGAATAAATGCGAAGGTTTCGGTGCGGGAGTCAGGCAATATCGATGGGATTTGGCCGAGTATTGGCTGCGTTTGCAAATGCAAATGCGTGCAACTTCGGGAGTGAAACGACGGGGATTCATTACAGGGAGCCGTAACAAGGATGAGTACAAAGTATGCTGGAATCGAGAACTCCGGCCCGAGCGCATAAGGCCGAATAAGTGAGATAACATTTATCGGAATGACCGGAAATAGGTCAGCCGGCGATAGTCGCCGATATTGCCTCGGAATCGCGGTATCAGCGCGCGTACGTGCATTGTGCAACGTAATCCCCGGCGAGTCCTTACGCCCACGTACGCGCGCCTTTTATTTACGGCACGGCTGCATTATTCAAATTACTTTATTCGCAACGTGCGCGCCAAAGATGTATTTCGCCGAGCGAACGTTTTCTCCTTTAAACGCGACATCGCGCGCGCCGTCCTCGTCCGACCGATCGCTCGTCTCCGTCGGCTCGAGCGCACCCACTTTTGCTTTAATTGTGCGATTCGGTTCATTCAAATGGAATTGGCTTTCGGGTCGTTTTGTTGCTTTCGGTTACAATTCTATTCGTGAAGCAGCTAATTATGTTGGAAAAGTCAAATTAATCGGTCCTTTTTCCGGTAATTGATTGCGTTGGCTACTTTTTGTTTTGGTAAGAGACGCTTTGTTTACGTTTGTTTGTTTATGTTTATGTTTTGGTTTCACTGTGGGTTTGTTTTCATTCGGTTTGCTCGTGTTTCGATTCGTAACACGATTTATTTTGGTTCAGTATCGTTTGTTTACGTTTTTTATTTGTTTCGTTCGTTCAACAAGTTTTTTGAACAGTTTTGTTTATATTTTGATTAGTTGCGAAACATTTTTGTTTATGTTTTTTATTCAATTTTTCATTCCCTCGATTAACACTTGTTTTGAATTGTTTTGTTTGTCTTGATTTGAATCATGATTTGTTTTGGTTCAATATTGTTTGTTTATGTTTTTTATTTGTTTCGTTCGTTGTACAAGATTTTTGAACTGTTTTGTTAATATTTTGATTAGTTGTGAAACATTTTGTTTATGTTCTATGTTCAATTTTCCATTCCCTCGATTAACACTTATTTTGAATTATTTTGTTTATGTTTTGATTTGGACCATGATTTGTTTTGATTCAATATTGTTTGTTTACGTTTTTTACTTGTTTCGTTCGTTGAACAAGTTTTTTGAACTGTTTAATTTGTTGTGGTGAAACGTTTTTGTTTACGTTTTTCGTTCAACTTTGTATTTATTAGATTGAAATTTGTTTTAAATTTTTTGCTTATATTTTGATTTGTTTTGGTTTCAGATTATTTGTTTATATTTCCATTCTTTCGGTTATAATATGTTTTGAATTGTTTTGCCTATGTTTTGACGTGTTTTATTTACATTTTCATTTTTTTTTGTTTACATTTATTTATTTTCATTCAATATATTTTGATTTATTTTCGATCGATTTTTTTTATTTACATTTATCCGTTTACTTTTTCATTTAAACTTTTTATTTATTGATGAATAAATATTCGTAAATTTTTTATCTAAGAACCAATCAAGTGGAAACTTGTTCCTCAAAGATAAAATAATGTACATAATACAATTTTAGTTTAATAATAAACATTGAATATTTGAAACATAATGAAATTATTCCTTGATATTATCTACATTATTATCAAAAATTAAATTTTACTTTTTTTGACATACTATATTACAATGTTTGCATCATTCTAAATTTTGTTTACATTTCCTTTCAGTTTATGATGATTTCTATTTTCTTCTCCATTTCATACCGTCTTTCATTTCCTCTTCTTACTACCATTTTCATCTTTACATTCAAATTACCTTCCACAAACTATCGAAATATCTCCAAATTCAATAAGCAAAAGGAAACGAAATTTCTTCCTCCGCATGTAATGTTATACAATAAAAAAAAAAAAAAAAAAAAAAAAAAAAAAAAAAAAAAAAGTAATTTTTTAAATTCAAAAATTTTCTTCTCTCTACTGCCTTTATTTTAAAAAAAACAAACGCCGTCATCCCACCTTCGGCGCTCGCTTGGACGCCCGCAAATTTGTCCTAAATAAACACACAATAATATACACGTTATGTTACTAACATTCACCATACGCTGTCGTAG
>JABFOV010001318.1:0-26238 GCA_022817685.1 Aradophagus sp. ZL-2020
TGCTGAGTGTGTCTCATGAGGCGTATAGGCTGGGGTGCTGGCATCGGCTAGTATGGTGGAGAGCATCTGGCGGGCTTTGGTGTCTGGTGGGGCGGCGGATGTGCTGGCGCCGGGTGTGTGTGAGCTAGCAACGCTACGTGATGTGCTGTGGCGTGGGCGAGTGGCCGCCCGCGGAGGGTGGGCGGTGGGTCTGATTAATCCGCAGGCACGCATTCACGATGCACCGTCGGATTAGCCGCGGTGGGCTCGATAGCGCAGACAATATGTACGCAAGAGATATTTGTTTGACCGCTCGGCGGATATTCGCACTTAGCCGCAACTGCAGCGCCCTCTTCGTTTAACAGTCCGATAATTTACATGCGACGAACTATCGCGCGGCCAAGTTTGCGCGCCGCGAATATGATTGACCAGCGATGACACAAAACCCGACCGTAAAGTTATACCGCGGGAGTTTGCGGGCCGTGTGTGCGCGCTACGGTCAAGGGGAAACGCGCGCTCGTCGAGCTAATCAACATTCAAAGGAACTATTTGCCGAACGTTAACATTTAATCCAGTAAAGCGCACTTCGCCGGCCGGCGCTTTGAAAGAATCGACGCTGATTGCGAATCGACTGCTTCGGCTTGCGAGCCGCTCCGTCGGCAATTTCATTAAAAGAAGCCAAATATTAACGAAAAGTCTGGCTATCTTACGAGCGCGCGAGAAAGCTTGTTTAAGGGGGATTCAATTCGTTTTGTTTGGAAGGCTGTTTCGTTGGTTGTAATTTTCATTATTTATGAATGCTTTCAAAGGTAGAGATAGGTAAACTGCGGATTAAATGCAAAGCCAGTTTCCGTATTATTACAGGAGAGTAATTACCTTGGCTGACATTTCCCTTTTTTTTCTTCTTTTTTTTTTACGTTCATAACCGTTTGAATAAAACGTTTATTACCAAATTTGTCTTCGACAGACGATATTCAGGTCAGTCGTTGGATAGAGAGAAATTGTATAAGAAAAAGTAATGTAGCGTTGGAAATTAATTAGCTTAATTAAATACCTTTGTTATCGATTGTTTAATATTTATATATGCAAATTAAACTAGAGCTCGTGTAATTGATTAAAAACAATTTAAATCAAGTACTCAAATATCGGTGCGTATATTAAAATTCATTATTCAAATCATTTTTTGTACTTTCGCCTGTCCATATGATAGAATTGTGTTTAAGTTGAAAGAGGCAAACCGTTTAGAAAAGAAGAATAAATAAACAACTGTTCTGGCTTTTAAAGTCGAGCCGACTATTTCTTCTCCTTTGCAATTTCATGCTTTTTCTGGCCGGCCGGTCGGGGTTTCTGGTCTGCCGATTGAAGAAGGGTCGCTTACTGAAATTCAAACCACTTTATTTATAGGTGGCTCGACATTTTTTATGACCACCGAGAGCATCGACACGTTAATAGGCTTTATTTATCAGCGGAAAAACGTGCACGCTGAGTAATTCGGGAAAAAATCTTGTTCTGCCTTTAAAAAGCCAACGAGATGTAATTCTGAGAAATAAAATTGCACAAGGAGTAACTGTTACATGATGTAATACGCGTTACATTTAAGAGCTGTTGTGCGGGAGAAAAAGTGGATCTTTCGTCCCTCGGGATGCAAACATGCGTCGTCCGCAAGTTGCGTAATGGAGTTATTACCCAACAAGGGCGGAAAGCTGATAATTCTCGACGAGTGCGAGATCTAAATCCTCCTTTATAGGATCATAGAGAGGTCATAACTCTCCTCACAATAATCGTAAATTCACTTCTAAAATAACTTTAAGATTTTTTAGTTTCGTCGTTCATTGTAGATCGACATATTCTTCATGCTCCAAGTAAATTCATCGTTGACAAAACGATGTATTTGTGGTGCATTGTTTTCAGTTTTTTTTTTTTTTTTTTTTTTATTCACTCAGTGTATCCTTGTGAGTGTTCCAAATGAAAAAGAGGTCAACTGGTCATCTTCACTATCGTTTCATTAGTTAGAAAATGTAGACTTGTAGATCTTGATCAAAACAGTAAAAATTAAAAGGTGTACTTTTTCATCGCAGGGAATACATTTATACCGAGGTATATGCAAAGGGAATACGTATTGTGAATGACATGAATAGTTTTGAGAAACCAATGATGAATTTTCATTCGCAATAATAAATTTCTTTGCCATTGACGTTTATTTGCTCGATCGTAGAGCGCAGCACAAATTTCATATATTTATGCTGTTTGCAACGAAACTTATGGTCTATTACGTCGTGCGTTTCAGTTTATTTGAAAAGAATATTCGCGACAGAAATGCGCTTCATCGAAGCGCGCTGTACGAGTATTTTGATGACGCCGAACAATGCTTCTTTTTTTGCCACTGCAGAGACTTTTACTTCGATGCCATTATGCAGAAAAACATCCTTCGGTTGCGCAGAATGAACATGTTTGTCCTATGAAAAATAGTTGTCTCTAATATTAATACGAAATTTCGATATGTAAACGTAATCGTAATTTTGTTTCCAAACAATATAATCAAAATATATAACTACTCAACCAATTTTAAAATACAATAAGAAACAATTACACAAATATGTCAACGAAATCGATGTTTGATCATCTTTTGCTTATTTGTACAATAATTTTAAAAAATTTGCTTAAAACCTGTTTGTTATTATAATCATTTTGTAAATTATAAATTTTTACTTTGTAATAGTAATTTTTATAAATGTTATAATACAGTCATCAGAATTTATTCAACAATTTCGTATTTGAATGTGGTTCAATAGGAAATTAATGATAACAAATTGCCGCGAACACATTGAATTCGATAATTATGAAATAATTTCGAGTGGAATAAATTAGGATAAAAGTTTCACTTGCGTGCACTTTTGCGCGACTTTCGGCCGATGGAAGTTATATAGTCAGCGGCTAATTAGGTTAATGACACATTTCTTATAAAATATGCATCGATGGAAAAAATTGTTCAGCCGAATTTCGCGATACCGGTAACACGAGAAGGGCGTCAACTGCGCGGAAACATTTTGCAATTTAAACTAGTTTTTAAATGTTGTATACAAAGAAGAAGAACGAAGTCATGATTGCCGGATCGTTTGACGCTTTTTCGCAAACAATCAGTGTTAGAAGTTTGCGATTGTTTGATACCTTTTCGCGAATATTTACAAGAATGAAGCATTAAAGTAGTGTTTGAAATAACGATAAATATTTTCAGCTTGTTTTGAACATAAATAGGTAGTCACGCTTAAATATCTCCTTTTTGCAGTCTTTAATTAAAAAATGATTTCACGATAAAAACGTTCAACACAATTATTAAAAGGTGCATTCATTTTTATAATGCAGTTTTTTCGTCAATTTAAAGGTAAAACTGAAAGTAAAAACTAATGAAATTCATATTATATGACTCTACTATATGGAGAGAAATTTATAACACTATTTTTACATGCTGTTTAATAAGAAAACAATTCGTTTTATTGCTTTTAATGTTAATTACTACAGCGTCAATATAAAGTAGTAATCAGCTAGTAATAGTAAAGAAAATTGTTAACCTTTCACGCCATCTAATTTTTTTGTCTAATATATGTACCCACAGCAATATAACGTCCTTAATTAAAGATTAAATAATAAAAATGAATATCTATTAAAAATTTCAGTACATACCACTCATTCTCGCTAATCAATTCAAACAATATTCGATAATTCATTTGAAAGAAGCTCGACAATTTTAATTATTTAACGTTTAAAGAGGAGTGGCTTACGGAAAACGTTCGAGCACTCGAACGAATTCCGCACGTGGAAAAATAATCAAAATTTGTTTAGCGAAATTAGTAAAAATAAGTCAACTTGAAATTTGTACAACCCATGCACAACTGTTCTCAGCTCCAAAGTTATCTATTAACATACAAAACATAATTACATTTGACTCTAAACTGATTCCGTCAAGTGCAAGTCGGCACTCAATTTGCTGTTTACCCGAACGTTAAAATGACTTGATTAACATTCATATTCCGTAAATATATCGCCATCAATCGACCCAACGAAGTAAAAGTAAACAAACACGGGCGCATCAAGGAAAATCAATTGGCGCGTAAATTTTCGCCCGAACCAGTTCGTTTCCCTTTTCTTCGTTTAAGAACATTTTCACTAATTTGACGGCGCCACAAATTGTCTGGAAGCCGTCGGCTGGGCGTCGCGCCGGGCGAACGCACACCGAGGAAAAGCCGCGATTGTCGAGGAGCGTACAATCCGACGCATTGCAATTTATTCGGTACTAATCCAAGTAATCATCCTCGCTCGGGGGAACAATGCCAAGCGATGGCAAGTGCAGTACACGACGGGGACGGAATAAGGTTCATTAAAGGGGCTTTGTCGAGAAGAAAAAAAAACGAAGGTACGGCCTTATCGATCGGCGATTGGGAAAGAGCGAGCCACGCTAAATCACCTGCGTCGATCGCCCCGTCTCGAAACGCGGGGGCGGGGGTGAAAAGGCCGGGGTCGCCGTAGTGGATTACGAAAAGAGGCGAACAAGCGATAATTTTGTTAATTATTTCGAGGTACGGCGGGACGATTAATTAACCGAAGAGCCCCCGGTAACGAAGAGCGTCGCTAAAGGACTCGCGACGCGATTACTAGCGCCCGAAAGGTCGGGCGCAGCGGCCGGAAATCTCGGCTGAATAATTGTCGTTGCGCGACCTGGCGTTTCGCGCCGTATTTAATAGAATTACAATCAAAAGGTTGGCTACTTTGCTGTCCGTAAACACGTCGGAGCGCAGTTCGGGCGAAGGGGGGAGGACCAGGCGCGATTAAATTTCCCGCTCTCGAATTAGCGGGAAATTCAAATCAGCGCGCCAGAGGTGCTCATTTGAATTTTTAGGATATAAATTCCGGTCTAATAACTCTTCGATAATTAGTACGAATGAGTGGGAGGAGGAAATAGCGGGACAAGGACGTCATTCTGGCGACGAAAAAAGTGTGAATGAGTTATTGTTGGAGATTGGAGTTGCCGAGGGAACGAAGTCGTTTTGGTGTCTTTTAGGTTGCGGGAAAAATTCTGTCGGATAAATTATGATGCTACCTTTGTCTGCGTTTTGGTGTTTCCGATTGCAGTTTAATTTCTTTTTTCAAAAGTTGTGATGAAATGGTAAAGTGTACTATTTAAATGGTATAATTGCGAAATTTGTCGGCAATAAAAAAAAATCTCTAGAAGAGTAATTAAAATAAGGAGCTACGAAATGTAATGAAAAATGAAATTAAACGTAACTTCTTTAGGTTATATCTTCGTTAGGTAATAGCTAAGATGCGCTTATAAGTAAAGTTATGAATTTCAATTCATAACATACGAGTATAAACATTTTATGCATCATAACCCAATTATAATAAAAATAATTATACTTCAAAAATTGAGATCAACCTTTGCTGCGAACTACTTATTTCTCGTTATAAGTAGTTCGAAACTAATAACCATCTTACTTACAGTGGTTTTTAAGCTTTTTTTCTGTAGTGTATTTGTTCATCTTAAATGTTTTTTAAGGCATTTAAAAAAACACGTTTCGAAGCATGGAATGAAAATTACGTTTTTTGTTTTATTAAATTAATACACTTAATTAATCTGAAATGATTTTAAACAATCACGTATAAACAAACTAACGTGAATTATATTTTTTATAATTCTACAGTGGCTCCTCCTCAATCCCCGTCCGTCAATTGCGTGTAACGCTCGGCGAGTACAATTTAAAAGAGCCGGAAATGCCAGCGTCGCGCGAGGAGAACATTTTAAACACGTTCGTCCACCCGGGCTACAAGTGCGGATTCTACGCGGACGACATAGCGCTTTTGGAAACGGCGCGACCGATAACGTGGTCGCCGAGCGTCAAACCGGCTTGTTTGCCGGCAGACGTCGGCGGCCCGGGCTACAGCACCTTCGGCGGAGAGAGCGCCGTCACCGCCGGTTGGGGATGGCTCGGCGAAAATCGATCCCAAAGTAAGTCCACTTTACGACCGAACAATCGACTTCATGCCCCGTTACTTTCATCCCGTCGAAATTGATGACAATTAAAGACTGGAAAATCGCGCCGTAAACTCGACGAATTAACAAATTTAATTGGTTTTCAAAATCTCTTGCGGCTCCTCAAAATTACTGACGTGTATTAAAATCAATTTTTTCTCATGAAACAAAATTTTACTATATTAATTTGAAATTTAAGTCGCGGTAACGCGTAACATTTTATTTTCGAAAGTAACAACGTAACGACGTTAATGCAATGGTGACTAAAAATAAAATTTTCATTACTTTACTTAATTACACTTAATTATTAAAGTTCGAACGATGAGTTTGACAATAAATCATGCAAGAACTTTACGAATCAAAATGGTAATAAACTGCGAATTAATGGTGTTAATTCTTGAGAATTCGGTGTTTCAGGTAACATCATATTGAAAGGAAATGGAAATAACGAAAAATAACATCATTACTTTTTGAGTAACGGTAATGTAACACGTTACTTTTTTCCAAAGTAACAATAACAGTAACGAGAAAGTATTATGTATGTTATAAAATAACGATAACGTTTTACATTTATAAAGTATTTTCCATTGTCGAATTCCTTCCATGATGTATCTGTTGCAAAAACCACACCGATTCGCAAGCAACTTTTTCAGATATGAATTCTAATTTCTTTTTAACTAAAGTATCGTTTTATCGATTGTTTTAATATTCACATATTGCAGAAATGTGGAGATTGCACAACGAAAAGTTGAAAAAAAAAGAACACACAAAATTGCAAAACAGATCACTGTTTAATTTTACTTTGCAATTGGCGCGCGTCGTTTCGCGAATTTCGCCTTAAAATACTTTGAATTTTGATTTAATTACTTGCAGATAAACGAGCAGACATATTGCAAAAGGTCGATGTTCACGTGGTAGATAATGTCGTGTGTAGGGAATGGTACGCGAGCCAGGGAAAGAAGACCAGAGTCGAGTCCGGACAAATGTGCGCCGGTCACGAGCAGGGTGGACACGACTCGTGTTGGGTAAGTGTACAATTCACAGCGAGCTGTACAATCCCGAAATATGCAAACATGCAAACAGCAAAACCCAGGCATATATATTTACAAGTTACGTGTCGACAAACTTATGGTATCAAAATTGCGGTTGTAATTGCGATTACAAAACGCGCGATGCAATTTTACGTTTCAGTTTTCGTCACGCCTCATATTGCAATTTTCCAATTTCTAGATATGAATATTATTCACATACACGGAGAAAAAACTTTATATAATTGTTGTGAAAGTATTGTTGGAAATTTACTAACAGTATAATACCAGGTGGACAAACACAAATTTATGTACAATTTAACAAAACGTAATACAAATTTTAATGTATGATACTTTAGTAAACATTCGCCAATAAATGACATTATTTCAAAAATGTTAATTGAGTAGTTTAGTAAAAACGACTAAACTAAATATTTGTCCAACTTTTACTGAACAGTTAAGTTAAAATCATGTAAACTGTTTTTACCGCGTAGTAATTTCAATTGAAAAAAATTACATTGCATTGTATTTTAAATCAGTAGCTTTTCATTTGATAATGTTAAATTAAATCATCAATCGAACATCGATCGATTAATTGAAGAATTAATTTAAATGAAATATATTTAATTTGCCAAACAAATTTAATGCAACTATTTTGTAAAAATAAGTGGCTCATTTTGAGACGTATTTGGTGCCTCGAATATAAAAAATATCTCAAAATGAGACACTTGTGTTTGTATTGTGGTTTAATATGAAATATTTTGATAATTACACATGTTATAAGTCACACCTCCAATATGTTTATTCTTATTATTTATTAATATCTTTCCATGTTTAATATATTCGAAATTCGAACTATGAATTTGATATTAATCAATTTTCAGGCTGACAGTGGAGGTCCACTTATGATTGAAGATAAGTTGAACAAATCGACGATGATTGTAGGTGTTGTGTCGACGGGCATTGGATGTGCTCGACCTCGACTTCCAGGGGTATATACAAGAGTATCAGAATACATCCCTTGGATTATAAAAACTATAAACCAATGATTACTGACAACTTCCATTATAAGTCAAAATGATTTACTGAAACAAAACCATTTTACGTGCCCTATACTGCAATATCTGTAAATAGCTCGTAAACATTTTATGGTATCAATGATGTATTCTGAAAGCATATAAATTTCAATCTGACAAGTGATATTTACTATGCTGCTGCGTGTAAAGACGTATCATTTATTACTAGATAAATGACTTGTTAAAGACTGTATTTTACCAGTTCTCTAATACTGTAAATTATTAGAAAACAAAAATTGAAAAATATGCTTAGAACAGTTATTCCAAAAATTCATCATATTGGAATGATTATTTTAAAAAAATGCATTTATGACAATTATATTTTATTGTAACAAGAAATTGCATTCTAACGACCCTAGAAATACATAAATGATCTGTGATTTTATTTACAAAAAATAATTTATTTGTTATTTGTTTACTATAGCTTTTAAATACTTTAATTTATGCAACAAACTAAGAATAAAGTCTCTTTTTTTCGACATTACTTTGTAATTGCATACTATTAGATTGCTGTTACATGTAAATGCATTTCAACCAAACTCAGTTTCTTAAACTGCTTTACAATTTTATTTCCAATGAAATTTAATGGAAATCTGAGTCGCACATGCGTCACAATCCCTTTGTTACTGTCTGTTTCTAATTCCAAGCTGTAACAATCTATCTGAATTTTATCTGCGTCCCTTTCATTAGTCTAAATTTCAGTTTGTCCTACAAACCTCGCATCTTTGTTTCTGTTCACTTTGAATATAAATATTCAATAACATAGTTCTCGCTTGAATGATTTTTATACAATATCTCTTGGATAACGGTATTTTCACCAAAGCTTTGTTATATCTTGAATTGTAGAAATACATTTCACGTCCACAGAATTATTAATCCCCAACGTTTGTCTTAAATTGTATTATAATTTTCGTTTCATAAGAGTTTCTATTGTCAATTTTTCTTCTTTCTTGATTGGATTATCATTTAATTACATTTTATGTAAACGTTTGTCCACATAACATGTCGATCAGAATAACATGAAAAAAAGTAAATTATATATGCTTTTATGTAATTGGTTAATATAGAGAACACATTAATCGAGAAATCTGACAAGATCACTGTTTAATGAGACATGAAATATTGAATTGCATTGAACGCTTATGCAGTAATATAAATAAGAATTAAAATAAAGTATTGAATTCAATAGAAAAATGAACATTTCTATACTTTCCCAAGTACGGTTACATAAAGAAAAAGTCTATTAAAGAAACTACATTTTTAAAGCATTTTTAAAATGTTAAACTTTTTGCAGAAAGACAATTAAGTTATTGCAGTACATTTGTTTGCAGGACATATTTGAAATTGCCGTAGACTTCAATATTTGTTGCACAATAAACCTTTTGTTCATCGTGAATGTTAAAAAATAAACAGCATCCAAAAGTATGCATACATTTTTATCTTCCTGCAATTTAGATTAATAACGCCCAACCTTTATTCTGGCACATGGCCAATGCATGAAAAATACAGTCAGTAGGTCAAATATTGGATGTACTCTTTGCATAGTTCATCGCATTGAATATTTCAGTGAGCTACAATGTTTGTCTTAATTTTAGTGAAACACTCAATATAAATTGCATAGAAGAATTATGAAACAATGCACGAAGTTTCCAATTTCGAATAAAGAACCTTATTTGATTTTTAATAGATATAATTTATTATGGTTTTAATTATAATTATTCGATGTTGCATTACAAGTAATCAAAAAATAAACTAAATAATTTACAACATTAAATTCTCCTTGCTTTTCTTGGCCTTGGTGGGTACCAGGACACTCTAGTGAAATCAGTTACAGAGATAATATTTACACCTGCCATCTCCAAGCCTTTGATTGATGACTAAAAAACAGCAACTTTTTAATTATAAATTCTATACAATTTTCAATTTAAACATTTGTTTTGTTATTCTTCTATTTTAAAGTATATTTATATTATAAAACAATATATATACACATAAAAAGACAAAATATATATATATTATAAAAATTATGTTTATTATATTATGAGGAACATAAATAGAAACAATGTAATAAAAATTACTAACTTTTTGGAACATAGACTGTAATTGCGTACAGTTAAAAATTTATTCACAATTTCAATGACATAGTCTTCAAATAATTTAAATATATGCTTTGTATTTTTTAATTTAATTTCTTGCTTGTTTAAACACTCACCAATCTTCCTGGACCTAAACCTCGTACCCTAAGTCTTACTGTTTTGAATCCATTTCTCATCATAGTCTATAAATAACAATACGTGATATCAATGTAAATAAATCAAACTAATTATCAATGTAAAAATATTATTCATTTAAACATATTATTGTAATATAAATACATTTATATAAATAACTTAAACATTGCAATTATAACTAAAACTCACTTTTCCAAAAGTTATTCCTGCTGCTTGAGCAGCAACATTAGTCCCTTTCCTACAATGCTTATAACCTTCGATTCCACAGGAATATATGTGTTTAACTTTTCCTAAATTCAAGAATACTCATTTAAATTTATAACTTCTAGATAAATTATAACGTTGGGATATTCATTTAATAACATAATACTTTTTGTTTGTATTAAAAATACTAAATAAAAGTTACTTACAAAAGTCAATATTTAGTTACAAAAGTTACATAAAATATTAATTCATACCTTTGAAATCAGCTACTGAAAAAATTGTATTATTTGGCGATGTTCTAATATTACAAATTGGTAAAGCTTTAAAAGGAACACCATCAAATAGTTGATTTGGAGTATCAGTAGTAGGAAAAATATCATCTCTGAAAGACAAAACAATATTATAAAATGTAAAAATATGTTATATTTATACATTATACATTGTATTACCTAATATTACTTATTAATTCATATTAAAATGCTCTTAAGTTATAGGTTAGAAAGATTTGTAATTTATAAACAACGAATGTTCATATACTTACGAAATTTCATCGAATTCAAAACTTGTCTCTCCTTCTGTTCCTTGATCTTTCTTTGGCATTTTTCGAATCAGATAACTCATGTCACCTGTCTTTCCCATATTATTTGATGTAATATGAAAATGTTTTATAAAAACCAAAGGACTGCTTGAAGCGATGACTTTTATTGTTGGATAACATTGTAAAAGTGACGTTGATTTAATAGATTGTAGTAAATTCAATGTATTTTTTAACATTGTGAATTAAACTAATCTTTTTTTTGACAACAAAATTAAAAATGCATCAACAGAGAGTAAACATAATCAATACTTAAATCCCGTTCATACTGTCGGCTATCTTCAGGGTATTCAAATGCAGCGTATGAACTGAAAACTGGTAAGCCAATCAGATGTTTTGGTAAGTATTGACATCACGTGGAGCGTGAATTTAAAAACTACAGCTGTGTTGTTTGTTTATTCAACAACACGGCTGTTGTTAAACGAAAAAAAGTATTTTAAATTTACCAACAGTATACAATATATATATGAACATAATATTCAGCTTAACATCGGCTTAAAAATTTTATTTGTATTTAGATGAAATTCTTTATTTACAAATGGCGATTCCTACTGGTGACATACTGCTGCTTCAAAGAATACATAAGTAAACGAAAAATTGGATATTAAATATTTTGATAAAAGAAAAAATAATGGAGTCAAGAGAAATTATTATCAACAAAGCAGCACAAAAGTTAACATTCGACATACAAAATATGGCCAATTATAGAAATTTGTACAGCGAGATCCAGGTGATTGTTTCTATTTCTTCTATTATAAATTAATTCACTTATTACATAAGTACAAATTAATAAGTTTGTTACTTTTCATTATATAATTTTATTTATTTTTTATCAGTATGTTTTTGTATATAATATCAAAGATAAAAATACTAAATATTGAGTATTCAACAGATCAGGGTTGTTGAGAAAACTGCTTGAATTATTACAGAAATAATTGGTGTATTTTGGAACATGTTAATGGAATAAACGTTAAGTTATAATGAAAAATGTAATATATTTTTCAGAGGCTTGCTGCATCATCTTCC
Source organism: Aradophagus sp. ZL-2020 (assembly GCA_022817685.1). Classification (NCBI taxonomy): domain Eukaryota; kingdom Metazoa; phylum Arthropoda; class Insecta; order Hymenoptera; family Scelionidae; genus Aradophagus; species Aradophagus sp. ZL-2020. The sequence goes on from JABFOV010001318.1 coordinate 12,165, forward strand.
GTTAAGAAAGAGGATTTTAAAAATACTCTGATAGATGCACTGAAAACAAATGGTTTGGAAACTGAATTAAGGAATACCGCATTTCACTGGGCCCGGTCACAAGTTAAAATGATTTATTTAATTTCACAAAGTCTGAGATAAATGAAACTATTCTGAAATAATAATCTATTCTAGGAATCTCATCCAATTTTGTCAAGTCAGAACAATCTATATTCTACCCAAGAAGCAGATTTAAGTTATCTGAAGCGCACGCAAATACAATGGGAACGTCGAATACAGAAATCATTAAATTCAATGTGTAACGAGTTAAATATACCACTGGCAAAAATTAGATCAACCACTGACAGAGATGAATTAACAGAAAAGTGGAATGAACTTAGCACTTATGACATCGGTCATTATCTAAAATTTATTACTTAATAAAATATTCACAATAAACACAGTAATGTATATTATAATATTGCATTGTTTTAAATAATTTATTTAATATTTTTCTTCATATTTGTATTGTTTAAATGAATAATTATGCATAAATTTACATAATATTAAAGACTATCAATTTCTTACAGATTTATCTCAGTATAGGCCACTGTATGCTCCAAAAGATTTTTTGGAAGTATTATTTTCTATAAGAGATCCTACTTTCAAAAAATTACCGTTTGTATAAAATTATTATTAGTCTAATTTTTTTAAATAATAATTGAATTATTAATTATTTATCACTTAATAATTTTACAGTAATGGGCCTAATTGGGAGTTCAGTTATATTCAACTTAAAGTTAAAACCCTTGATGAATTGGTAAATCAAATTCTTTAAAAATAATATTTTAACTATTATGTCCCATATGCTTACTTAACTAAAATTTAAAACATTTATTTGTTTCAGAGACTACTGTATTCTGAGCTTGCACAGGGATTACCACTATTGGGAGTAAATCCGAATATTCAAATATCAAAAAATTTCGAAAATTTGGAAGCAGAAAGGACGTATCTTGGAGAAAAAGTATTGAATTCAAATCACGCACCAGTGGCTCAAGAGTTTTTGAAGCGAGGTTCACCAAGATCTTTAAGAGGAAAATTATGGTCATTGGTTTTAGGTTCCACGGTCAAAGAAAACGTATGTAAAATTTACATTTATATTTAACATTAATATAATATAAATAAAAACAATTTATATTTTAAAATTGAATATTCCATCGCTCATATTCAATACTGTATTTATTTTATCCCAGGACTATGAATACTATGAAGAATTAAAAAGAATGGTCTTGCAATACGACATCATGGTTGATAAACTTATAATTAAGGTACAATATTGATTCTTTCATGCTATCACAATATTGTAATGTACCATTACTAAAGAAGTAAAAGTATTTATTTTATTAAAAATAAAATAAATTGATTAGGACGTTCAACTGACGGCTAGTAACGACGATCAGTATTTCGTCTTTGAAGATGTTTTGTACAAAACTATGTTATGTTTTTCAAGAGATTCGGAGATTTTAGCACCTGTTACCATGGACAGAAGTGCTGGTGGTCAAGTTATTCACGCGGTTTTGCAAGGCAAACCAGCTACATTAGACAATACGTTAGTTTTTCCACCAAGTGGTGTTATCCCTTTTCATGGATTTACAATGTATGGTAAGCGTCTACAAATTTACAAATTATGTCTCAGATGTACAAGATTAATATAAAAACAATTGGATACTAATGACGTCTTGTAATCTTTTTTATAATTCTTATAAATATCATTAGAAAAAAACTGTATTTTCAACTATTTTATTTTCAGCAACTCCATTTTGTTATTTGTATGATGATCCATGCGCTATGTATTACACATTTCGTGCATTTTATTTGCGTTACTGGTTCCGTCTTCACACAGTATCCAGTCATGAACAAGGGATAGTTGCATTATGTTTACTATTTGAAAGATTGCTACAATGCCACGAACCTCGTCTTTGGGCTCATTTTCGAAATTTGCACATTCAACCGTAAGTAGATAATTTAAAGTAATTAATAGAGACTTAAAAAAAAAAAATTATTAAATAGAAAAACTACTAAAATGAAACATGTCTTTATCAATTTCATATAAAATTAATAGTATTCATAATAATTTATATACAATAATATATAGAATAAAAGTGGTCCTTAAATGGATAATGAGAGGATTTAGTGGTCACTTGCCACCCGAACAACTCCTTTATTTGTGGGATATGGTATTAGGATATGATTCCTTGGAAATAATCCCCCTTTTAGCCGTGACAATATTGAGCTTCCGCAAAGAAAATCTGTTACAAGTCAACAACTTGCACAATGTTGAAGTAAATTTTAAATTACCATTGGTAATTACTTTCTTAATTATTTAATGTGTTTACAAAACATCTTACTTTCCAGGCTATTTTGGCAGACTTGTCGTCAATCAAAATCGTGCCTTTGTTGCAACTTGTTCTGCTTAAAGATTAAATTTAATTGTGAATAATCAAACACAGAGATCCGATTCTTGAAATTTATGTACCTAAATAAAATTGAGTGGATTTTAAACATAGAATGATTTATTTATTGACATCTTGAGAACACGAATGTCTTAAAAAAATTTGCAACTATTTGAAATATTCTTTAAAGATAAGATAAGATTCTTTGAAGCTTGATTAATTAAGACAGAAAAATTGAAGATATTTTACCTCTTCTATTTCTTTTTTACAAATATCTTGACATTCTTTCACTAAGCGATCAGTTTCAATTTTTAATTTCTCAATTTGTTGGTTTACTTGTATTATTTCTTCTTTAAGTTTATGTTTCTTTTCTGAACGTTGCTGCATTTCTTTTCTAGCAAGATCTACTTCACTACAATAAACATAATATTATTATTATTATTGCATTCAGAATATCTATTTTTCTTTTTAATTACCCCAAAGCAATTTTGCGTAAATCATTTAAATTATCAATAATTTCTTGATTTTGACTTTTTGTATTCTTTAATTCTTCTTCCAAACTTCGAATTTCCACACATTCATTTTCACTATCTTTTTTCCTTTTATCAAATTCAAGCTTCAGATCGTTATACTGTTTATTCAATTGCTCTATTTCTGTTTTTTTCAACCTATAATTTACAAGTTAATGTGAAAATTTTTTTAATATAATCAGCTTTAGTATAATTGAATATTGATTTTTATATTACATTCGCTTGATTAAAGATATGAATTTAATGAAATTCTTATATCGTACTCGTATTCTTCTTCAATATCTGATAACTCAATACTGTAATTAATTTGCCGTTCCATTAAACCGCTTAATTCTTTCTTGTCGTCAAGAATCTTTGTCTTTTCCGCAATACATTGTTTCAACGATAATACTTCGTCGTGCTTATCTTTTCGCACTTGTTTGATCTGCTCCAAGTGACTGTTGTACATGCAAGGATAATTCGAAAGTTTCTTTTCCAAATCATCTTTCAGCTCGCTTAACTGAAAATGAAATTCAAATAGGACGTGGAGTAATGAGTTTGAGTAAATTACACCATACGTTTATAAGCTCCGATTGGTATTTGATCAAAGTTTCTCGACTCTGCTCTTGTTTCACTTTCAATAAATTGATATCTTCTTGAAATTTAGCCTTTACTTTACTTTTGTCCATCAGTTTTGATTGAACTTTTTGAATTTCTTGATTTATCTGCGCATGATTTAAGATTCGAGATTAAAATAACTTAATAAAACTTAATGAAAGAACGTTGAAGAAAATAAGTAAATGATGTTCCTTTGGAATGTAACTGATAACCGCAGTACTTTTTCATTTTCGGCGATTAATTGTTGCTTCTTATCAACGATGAGCATTAATTTTCCCTCCAATTCGCATATTTTTTTGTTAAAATTGCTTATGTCCTCGGACCTCGAGTCAATGTCGTTGAGATTATAATTTATAATACTGAATTTGTCATAGTAGTAATAATAAAAATTACTGATATACTGTAATAACTTATTTATCCTTTTTGAATCTAAAAGCAGTAGATAATTCTGATATACAAAAAAAGAACATATAATATGGTAAATAAATAAAATTCTTTACCTAAATCGATAAAGTCGTTTAAAATAATATCTTTAATTTGAATGTTTTGAAATATGTTAGCTAATGATGTTTGGAAATTTATAAATTTTACAATAACAGTCAACATCTCCGAGTAAGGCCACAATAAATCGTTGCTTAAAAGCTGAAAAACAAATTAGTTCAACCTGAATGTTAAAATAAACCTAATGTTTAAAATTATACAACGTTATTTTGTTTTCTTGATACTTTTAATTTGCTTTTAATTAATGATCTAATATTGGTGTTAATAACAAATTAAAATAGACAGAGTTATCAGCTGTACTTTCGAAATATACGAGGTAAATAAATGATAAACGAAATCAGAACATAATGAATTGAAAAATTCAAAATGAAACAATTCTTACTTCAATAAAAAAAATCAATTTTTTAACAAAGATAAATACATTATATTGCAGAAATATGTGCAATTAAAATAGACTTCATTTGAACAAGTATATTAGACATCTTAAATTTAATGATGTATTAGATAAATTGCATCGACCAAATTTGGTTTTTATAAAAACAATTTAAATTTCTTCGATAAGCTGACATCGAAGTTCCTTTTTTTTTCACTTTTGCCCATTAAAAGAATTGTTGTCACACGAAAAGTAAAATGTACCTTCTGAATGTCCTTGCCGTTGATCCCAATTTTATCGAAAAATATTATAAGAATGTGGGTAATAAACTCATCGTCTACGACTCTCGATTCCGGACTGTTTTCTAGTAATCTACAATGGACGAGCGAGTCGCAAACTTTGACACTCAATTTGATTACTGAAACACAGTTATCGCAATTGTGTCAACATCATGTCGACAAGTTGTGCCGGTTAATTGGCGAACAATTAGCAAATGATGATTTTAAGCGCACCTTTATTTCGATCTGTCATTTTCTTCTCCACTTAATTAATTCATACTCGGGTGATTCGTGTGATTATAAATTATAAAAAAAGAACTTTTAATCAACAAAATATACATTGATTGTAAACAGATTGTTATATCAAAGAAATCTACCTATGAAAATAAAATAACCTTTGCATGACGTTATCTTCAATTGAATTTAAACATTTGGAACTGTTTGTTTCGATTATTTAAATTGAATTATGATATTATTACGACAGCATAGGCATAGATAAAATAGACAATAACAAATTGATAGTAAACAACTTAAAAATTGTCAACAACTTAAAAATATATAAAATCAAGTATTTTATTACAATAAAAAATTGTCTAAATTTGAATACTATATATATAGTATGATATGCCTCCCCGGGGATCAGAACTTAAGATACTTTTTCCATCTTCCATTTAATACTAATTTCGCTGAGTCATCTATACCTTTTACCATTTTGGTGTAAACGGCTTGCAAAATTGACATAAATTTTCTATCTAACATCGTACAGAACAATTCTCAACTAAATTAAAAAAACCTTTCTGTTAAAAAATTATCGTTTTTTTTCTTTCCGTGCATTATCGAACATAAACGTTTACAATTAAGTCATTGGATAATGTACCGTTAACTATTTTCAAATGTTATTTGTCCAGCTGTAAATACGTACACAAAAACGTGGACGCGCAATCATAAACTACAATAGAAAATGAAATCTGGAACAGTCTGAGTCGCGTTACGAACACTTGTTTTTTTGCCGGTCGGAAAAGTTTAAAACGATAAGAAAGGGTGTATCAAAATACCGTACTTGTTTTCATAATAAATGTCACAGAATCAGCGTTTTGAAAACAACACATTTGTCATCACGGAAAAATTAGAGAAACAAAAGGACGTGACAATTGTAACCAAAGGCACGAGGATTGTAATTGAACACTCATGCACAGAAGCTTCGAGTTTATCTCGCGTTTCGCTTCACTGTTATCTTCCGCTGGTAAACTAGACGAGTTATGAGCTTATCTCAAAAGATAAATCATCAGATATATATACACAATATAAAAATATTAAGAATCAAGTTGCGAAATATAAATCATTTTTCAAAACCGAAAATCTGATTGACGTGCGACTTTTCTTTCTCATCTCGATCCTTCATTTTCATCGTTACCTTCTTTTTATCACCGTTAATATTTTGCAACTTCATCGTTATCACACTCAATCAATCAATTTGAAAATATATCCAAAAAGTCGTAGTCATAACACGCTAAATAATCTTACAAATAATGAATTAAATAAATTTTATTGCAAAACAGCGTCCTTCGATAAAAACTGCGTTAAAGGATACACTGTGCGAACGGAACTGCTACCATTTGGCAAATGGTCAGCAATTATATCAAACGCTACCGTCGAGTGGCAAGCGTCCACCGGTTCGCTAAATTTGAAAAGTCTTTTCCAGAAATTAATTAAGTCACGCGGCACTTGGCGACTCGCCACGCGCGGTACTTCTCCACGAATCGGCGTTTGATTTACACGATTTATTGTAGGTGACTTGTAGTTTCGCAGTCAAAGATCGGGGCGTCCTTTGTGACGGGATTGAACAAGTTTTCGGAGAATAGAACTCTTCGATAACGTCGATGCCTCGCAAGACTCTAGCGAACAAACGTTTACTGCTGTCTATTCTCGAAAACAATAAACGTTCCATGGCCCCGGTGGAAATTTTCACCATGCATTTATGTCCCCCGAAAATAAATCTACTGCGAACGTTCGAACAATGCGCTAATTAGGCATTATAGGTAAAAGCAACATGGTTTTCGTATACAATTACCTTGCAAAAATTATACCCGACAGAAGTTGTCTGTTATGCCTTCTACAAAACGCAAATGAAAGAAAAGCTGAATCGTAAATTATTCACAGCGCGGAGCTATTTCGGTTCGAACGAAATTCGTCAGGTAGAGATGGACTCTGTTTACGGCGGGTGAGATCCCCTTAAATAGATTACACGCTTTTTGTTCCTTATAACAAGGCATGTTTGTTATTTTTGCTCTTACGGTGCTCGTATTTTTTTGTTGAACAATTTAATTGTTTCGTTGAATAATTCAACAAATGAAAAATAAGCTTTGTTCAAAAACCTTTATATTGTTTAAGGCACGATTTATATAAATTAACACTTGAATTGGAATTAAAGAAAACTTGGTTTGGAAATCCACACGGCGAAAAAAAAGTCGTGATTATTACTTTGATTAAAGCTACGTTGACCAGATTTTCAGTTTGGTAGCCATGCCCAAAAACTGTAGTTTTGACGAAAATTAAGGACACACTCTGGTTAATGAAACCAGCGTTTTTTACCGGGTGTAACGTCTTAAAATAAACGATGATATGCTCGCATTAGATCATTATCGTCTTACAATTGCATCGCTTTAATTCCTCATTATGCATTGAAATCATGACTCGTTGTTTCTGATTCTTCGTCAAGTAATTTCAATAAATGCCAGATCTCGTAAACACATTCTATTAAACATAACATTCGAAAATCAATTCAACTCGACGATTTCGCTACGAATAATTAAAAACATCTGTTCAACAAGTCATGCAAACGAATTATGTAAAACTGTTTATCCAAAATGCGTCAACATTTCAACAATCTCAAAGCTGACCGAAGAAAGCCTCTTGGGAGCGGAACCCGCGAAAAATTTCCGAAAAGTGTGAGAATGAGATTCGGAAAAAATGACTCGCGTCGGAATCGCCAGACAACGGTTCGCATAATCGCGGCCGCGCGTGCATCAATAAATCCGCGGCCGATCGGAAGCGCGGCCTGCGATCCGGGGCGCATGCGCGACACTGTGCTTATAAGCGCAGCGAGTGAAAGTTTACGAGTCAGTCGACTGGCGCGCGACCACCGAGTCACAAACCGCAGTTGTTCGCACAATTGCTTTTTCCAGTGCACCAAACTTGTTTACATTGACGCTCGTTGGACGGTACGCAGAGGTCGTCGCACGCAGCGATACCCGAAGCGGGACCGAAACAAAAACAAACGAACGAGCCTCGGCCGACGAGCAGCAGATCGTGCGCGGCCGATTGGCGAGCCAGTCGGGAAAGATGCCAGCGGACGTGGCAATGTTCTCGAACGTACTTGAGTACGACAAGGTCCGAGAGGCGAGGTCGGTCTCGGAGTCCTGTTGGAACACCGAGAACATGAACGGCTACATGACCCTGGTCGGGCCGAACGGCCACCGGCAGAGCGTGCAGGTCAAGGTTTACCGGACGATCGCCGAGCACTTCGCGGTCATCTATCCGCAGAAGAAGGTCTGCCGGCCGTTGGGGGTGCTCAACCTGCGCAACACCCTCGTCGACCGCCAGGACGACGACAGCTTCGTCGTGCGGCAGAAGGGCTGCGACACGCCGATCGCGCTCACCTTCCGCGTGGAGAACCCCAAGGAGATCGACTTCTGGGTCATCGCGTTCACCGCCCGCTCGAGCCCGCTCGTCCACCAGAGCAGCCTGCCGATCGTCGAGGAGGAAGACGACGTTTAAAGGCCGACTCGACCGGATTCCTGGCAAAAGGGAACGACCATCTGGAAAGCAGATCTGGACCGAGTCGCATTCAGGTGGCCGAAGTCACGCAGCTTGAAATTGCGACCCGGCCAATTGCGTCAGACGATGGATTATAATAGACACGTTGATTACTTCATGCAACGTGTGCGTCAGGTGTTGCAGAAACGTGTGCACGCCGAGAAGAATGCGACGCGAAAAATGGCGCGGGGTTTCGAAAAGAAAATAACAGACATTTTACTGCTGAAGATTGTATCGCGATATGGAGTCTACTTTGTTTCAATTTTCACAGTAGATGTTACTGTTTTCATACGAATCCGTGCATTTGTTTGACAAACGCGCATTGCAGTAAATCGTCGTATTGAATTTCTCTCAGTGCACCGATGACCTTTCGGTCGTCCGAAAATCGTTGGATCGGGCGCAAAGATCCGAGCGTTTGGACTTGGAGTGCGTTAAGATTGGCGCTTCTGTCGTTGTCATCGGTGTAATTATAATTATCATTGTCATTATCGTAAGTTTTATTTTTAGGTAGATACTTATTTAACTGTGATCATAATCGGCGACTGATAAAAGAACTGAATTGTCGTATCGTTCTTACGAGAAACTGTTACCGTCGAGCGATTTCAGATAAGGTCGATTAACTTTTTTAACGTTCGATCGTGGCTTTTTTGTAACGAAACCGACCCATCGGAATCGATACGCAGATACAGAAGTTTGATATTCTTGTAAAACCTGATCTATCGGTTTGTCGGGCGTTAAAGGGTTGATCATCGATTCCACGAAAGTTGTCGCAATTACGTAAACTAATTATTGGAGCAAAGTGGAAACATGTATGAAATAGCCAAAGCGAATCGATCTTCCATTAGCCTCGACGAAATCCGTTTTCTCACAACTCGGAATCGATAAGGATTCATTCATTAGACTTTGCAAGCACCAACGTACAAACCCGGACACTTTTGTTCCGCGTCCGTCAGTGCTGCATTAATTGCCGGCATTGTTTCAGAAATCGACTCAATGCCATTATTATCGGCACAATGATAATAATGCACGCGCTCAGACGCATCGCCAATGAAAGCGCACAAAGCGAAACGACTGTATGAGAAAGCTAAGTTGCAAAAGTATTGTTTCCATTGATTGCTTATTCATTTATACCTGCATTTCGAACGAAAACAGTCGCTCTGTTTTCGTTCCGTGCAAGCTGTTGATTTGACCCGGCGTGTAAATAACATTATTGATCGTGTGCATTCGCGCCGACGAGCAATCTTTTTGTCGGGACAAGGGTCTCGAGATTGAGGTCCGAATGAATGTTTACCGCGAGTGCAGAATCTCCACGGTCTATGATAAAAATGTCTGTGATAATACGTTAATTATAATAACCGCCGTCGGTGTGTATCTTCGATTATCGTCAATTCATTTATTGTGTCTGAGATGAAGTCGGCGCAACTACGTAACAATGTCCGAAAGTATTTGTTAAGATACAAGTTTCGTCATATCGAATTCGACAACTATTTTAGACCCACAATTTCAGAAGAGAATGTAACATTCTGAGTTGAAATTTTTCGAAAAGAGTTTTAACAATCAACGAAACACAAAAATTTGTTTCATTTTTTATTTGATTATAAATCACATTTTTTTGGGTACAATATTTTATTGAATTCAACGCAATTACTTGAACCGAATTTCGTCTCGGATCTTTGGTGTATATTTCTGTATGTGCAGTATTTTGTTCAGCGAACAACATCCGTTTGACCGATAAGACTGTACGAAACACACACATTTATCTCAAATGGATCGTTCGACTTCGAATTGATCATCGACACTACTCACTTTGACACGTTACATCAACTACCTTGTGCACGGAGGGAAATATTCTCGATCCATAACCAGCTGACTTTGTCTTGGTGTACATGGTGATTCGTCGATATCGTCACGTGTCTTGGACACTTTGTTTTGTATATGTAATTATCTTAGCACGTAATTTAATAATCATCGATTCTGAATTCATGATTGAGTGTGTTGGAAAATACGTGTGACTTGTCTTTGTAGTATTCGTAGCAATTATATGATCAAACGAACGGATTTTGAATAATTGTAGAGTGAAACGAAAGTCAACGCTGATGAATTGTAAAATGTCTTTTAATTAAACAATGAACTCTTGTAATATGGAAATATACTTAATTGAGATTGATAAGAAAGTCGTCCCTCTTATTTTACGTCCTTCCAGTTTGTCTTGTTTCGTCGATCATCAAAGCGACACGTGAATAATTACATCCCATGAGTTTTACGTAACAATAAGATTATTTCAAAATTGTAATCAATCGTGATTAATCTGGCTGCGGTCGCCGATAAGACTCGACTTCGGTGAATAATAATTTTTCATCGTCAATGCTATCGGTAGACTTTTTGCGAGAATTCAGTTCCGCACGTTTTTACTCGATCGCTAATCTTTTTACGGTTTGGTAATTCACATCAGTGCAGCTGTTGACGTCATTATGAAATTATGCAGTGAAAAAAGAAAATCGATGAGTAAATGTTATTTCCCTTTTTACGCAGACGTGTCTGCCGTTGGAGGCGATAAAAGACAAGCGTTTGTTGATAAACATGTTTTCAAATATTATTGATCTGTATTATTGATTATAGATTATATTAATCAAAACGAACGAGCAAATTTTTTTTCAATAAATGTATAATAGCCTAAAATCTTGTCAATTTTGCTTTTCAATTTTCTTATTTTAAAATTAGTGTTCGAGTTTGTTTACTCGTATGTCATTTTGGACGTAAATTGAATTTTACGAAACAATATTTTTCGTTTGAAGCTAGAGAATTAATTTCGTACTGTCCCAAGTATTTTTTTTTTTTTTTTTTTTTTTTTTTTTTTGCGTATTAATAATTACAAGCAAAGTCATAGACACACTTTACCAGAGAACTTGCCAGTTACACTTTTTTAGTTCTGAGTTTTGCGAAATCCTGGCCGAGCTCCAAGTTTGAAGCCGTGGGAAATTTTATCCGCTCGTCTTTTGAGTTCCTTTTTTACTCTCATTAGCGACTCTCGTCATCGGCAATAAAATAATTTCGCAAAACATACGAATGCCTTCTTTCGTTTTTATCCGCAAACGCGTTCAATATTAAACCGCGAATCAAGTATGACGTCACTGCACTCTTACTTTTACGTCGCGATAATTTATGTTCGAGTGGTAAAATCGAATTCGTATTGACGTAAAAATGACAAAAACACAAGTGCACGCTTGTTGCGATGAAGACAGAGAAACGCGAACGATAAGTCTCTCTTCCCAGTTACATATGATCCGCGGTGATATTTTTATAATTGCGATTGGGGGTTACGTCAACGCCTGGGTTATCGAACCAGATCTCGGCAGCTGTGCACGAGCAAGAATTTCAGATTGTGCACGCGCGTCCCCTCGAGGATAATTGAACGGGAAAAATTGAAAAATCAATATGTCACTGTTTTCCTTCATTCCAGACTCGTCAGTAAAAGCGAGCTTTCGGGTTCGGCGCGTCGAAGTTAATTATAACGCAAATAATCAATACACATTAAAATTATGTGACGCTTGTGAAATGTTTATTAAATAATAATTATTCAATCTTCAACCGTTGATCTTCAATTGAATTAGAAACGATAGTTTGTAATTTATTAGAAAAGATAATTTGTAATTTAAAAATTAAATCAAATAATGCACGTAGAAAAAAAAAAGTAAATAAGAATTGAATTTCAAGAGTTGTTAAAAACGGTTTATTGCTCTCTCATTCTTCACTTATTATTGATTGAGAAGTATATGATTTCATAAAATACTACAGAGATATAAAATTCATCGAATATCATAAGTATTAAAATAATTTCATAGCAATTAGGACTTTCGATGAGAATTTTCATTACACTCCTTTTTGAATTCGTAACAAATGTTTCATTACATTTAATATTTGCGAAATGTAATCGGCAAAATGTTATATGCTATTTATATTCACGTAGTAACAGGATATAAAAACATGCAGAATCGAAATATAAAGACTAAGTGTTTAAACTTGATAAAATGGATTGCTTAATTTGTTAATTAAAATTATTTTTATTATTATTATTATTATTATTATTATTATTATTATTATTATTATTATTATTATCATTATTATTTCTAAAATGAAAATCCAAGTAAAACATATCGTATACCACCATAATATGTTGAAAACTAATTTTTTGAAAAGTAACATAATCACGATCCAACACTGTATATAAAAATATATGTTTGTATATAAAAATGATGAAGCGACGATTAATAAAAAACATATCCACGCGTTTGCTTTCAAAAGACACGTGTTCCCAGAAGATAATCCTCATTATCAGTCGAGCCGATAAATAATGAATCGTCGCTTTTTAAATGCCGCGCTTTCTTCCAGCCAAACAAACACCTCGATAACGAACGTTGGCACGGATTAATGAAACGCGTCGTCGATCGTAAAAGAAAAGCTTTATTTCCGGCAGCGCGACGCTCTGGCTGCCGGTGTTTGCCGATTATTAATAAACGCGGCGGTGCGATCGCGCGTTATCTGGCAAACACTAGCGAGACGTTTGTTCGTCATTTTCGCGGTATTATTCCACTTTGGCGTGACACACATTGATCCCACACTTGCGTTTCGCGAGAACAATTTTATTACCAGTCGCGTTTCGCGACGACAATTCTACGCGCAATTTTCACTCAAACAATTCAATCGAATGATTTTAATCAATTACCCGAATCTTTTTTTTTTTTAGTTCTTTTAATTTTGTTTATTGTATGTATATATATTGTTGCAAGGGAAAATTAGTTAACTCCATATTTTTAATACAAATGAGATTATACCAAATTTTACAACTTTTTTTAATACATTTTCATTTTATCATACCGAAATGTTATAATTTGTCCAAGTTGTGATAAAAATTAAACTTTTAGAATCCATAGTTAATATGTGTACTGAGAGATTAAAACTCGTTTTTCTCGATATACTATAAAAATAAATATTTCGTTTGGAGATATTTGCGTTTGTAGTAGACTTCTTGTTTTTGTTATTACTTCTTTATCATTCAATTTTGGTCATATTGTTTATGTCTTGTTTTTACGTTGTTTCTTTTCTTATATTCTGCATAAAGCTCATTGACGCGCGCTTCGGACGCAAAACGAAATACAGGAAATGTCATTCACGTGTAATCCCCAAAAAAGTTTCCACGCTTGGCAAAATTTCCACCGCCATGCGTAACGCGAGCTTTTAAAATTATTTAGCAACAACACGTGCGTATGTTTTGGAACTGACCACAGACTTTGTTTGAGTGATGACAAAAAAGGATTACGTCGACTACGCAGATTTTTTTTTTTTTTTTTTTCATGTTAATGAATCAACGAACAATCGGGAAAGATTCTTTTTTCCTCTTTGTTGACAAGTAAATTATCAGGAGACACGGTAGTGTCTCCGGCCAAGTACAAAAGAAATACCGTTCTCTTATACCCATCTGACGCTCCCGACCATATACAGTGTGTAGATCTGGGTGGGCGCGCTGCACTTGAAAAAAAAACCAACACG
>JABFOV010001319.1:0-26210 GCA_022817685.1 Aradophagus sp. ZL-2020
GGTATGGGCGCAGAGGGGGAGGGGGGGAGAGAGGGGGAGGGGGGGGGGGGGCGGAGAGAAGAGAAGGAAAAGAAAAAGAAAGCAAGAGGGAGAGAGAGAGGGGGAGAAGAGGGGGGGGGGGGGGGGGGGGGGGGGGGGGGGGGGGGGGGGGGGGGGGGGGGGGGGGGGGAGGGGAGAGGGGGGGGGGGGGGGGGGGGGGGGGGGGGGGGGGGCGTGAGATCCGCGCGAAACACTCCGGCCGTTGAATAACATTGCGCTCCGTCGGTTTAGCGAACAATCGAGTGAGATATTTTCCACCCTTGGCGCACTCGGACGCGTGCACGCAAGAGACCACGAGTGCCGTATATCGATCACCCGCGTAGTGTGACAATAACGCAAATACCACGCGAACGCGAGAGACTGACACACGACGTCACGCTTTGCTCTGCGCGTTCAATTGCATCGCGAAAATTGACGTTTCGCAAAGCGCGCCTTTGTTCGTCAATAGTTTTCGCAATTTCATGCTGTAATGCTAAAACATTATCGTACTGCCTTACGGACGAATTTCCATTTGTTTCAATTTTTAGGTATTTTGGTCCTGATTGTAAAGCTGGTTTTTTTATTGTTTTTGTAATAAACGTTTTCGATCAAAAAGGCCATCAAAGTTTTTTACGAGACGTGTTTTATGCTTACTTTATAGATAAGTTTCATTCAAAAACGACTTCTAGGTGTCCTTTTTTACGGTGGTGATTTTAATGTTTTAGTTGAAAAATTGTAAAAGGTGTACCGCGATTGCGTTTAAAAAAAACTTTTTTCCCATTTTTTTGAAAAAAAAAAGAACTCCTTCCCTGTGAAGAAATTAGTAAGTTATACAAGGAGAAGAAAATTTGACATTTGAATAAAATATTGCAGCTGGGAAACTTGAAGACAAAAGAAAAAGTTAAACTTTCCTCCCTAGGGATAAAAACATTTTTGAATGCTTCATTAAAGATTGATTTCACTTTTATTCGTCCCCAAATACTGCGAAAAAGAATCAGACTGAAAACTTTTTATCAGAAATGTATAAAATACAAATTTGTATCGAATATAATATTTTCGCAAAGGGAGGCAAAAAAGTCATTAAATTCATCGCAAAGCATTTACGATAGCGAAATTTTCAGTCAGTTTTCTGCGCCGCAAAGAGCGAGGGATTTGACAAATATAAAATTTCACGTAAGGCAACGTAAACTAAACATTACGATTTTGATGTAACATTTTTTTTTTTTTCTAGAATAATAAACAACTTAAAGTGACTAGCACTCTTTTTCCTCGGTTTTTCTTCGTTGTTTTTTCTTTTTTCGCCAACAGCCAGACTTTTCATTCCTTGGAGTTTACACCGTGCGAACAAACATTCCAAGATGTGGAAAGAGACCGAGCAAGGTTATTTTCAGTTACAATCGTAAATATTTCGGTCACCGCTTCCACGTCGGATTGCTTTTTCATTTCCATAATTTTCTTTCCTTCCCTGTTGGATGTCAAAGTTACTAGCTTGCTTCGCGCTTAATAATCAAAAATATTAAAAAAAAAAAAAAAAGAAAAAAAACGAGTTATGAATTGTGTCGTCGAAGTATTTGATTACAGTGATCTCGTGTATTTTGAGCCCCTTTAAATTAGGTCAACTTTTATTTCCACGCCATTGATCTAGTTCTTCTGCTGGACGAAAAACAAAGAAGGAATAACAGTTGAATTTAAACAATAAATAAAAGGTAAAGGAAAATAATTGAAAAACAGTTAATTTTACCGTAATAAAAATCTTGGCTCTTTAGACCGGGAAAAACATTATATTACAAATTATAATAATTTATAATCCAATCATTAATGTAACATTGCATTGAATATGACCAAAAATAATTATTCAATCACCAAACATTTAATTTAATTTCAATCTCATAATTTCAATAAATTATGAAGAACCAAATAGTAGAAGTCACTACTTAAATGGTAACACAATGTTTAATACCTTTTCCCATGTAAGCATGTCAATACATTTATCCGAATTCGGGAACAAATACCAAAGCAGTAGTGTTTGTTCGTTAAAAAAGCGATTTATGTATAAGACTGTTGCAAAGAGGCTCATCCGAAGAACAATCGCTCGTAAAAGTCGATCGCTTCGTTAGCCAACAATTTTAATTAAAAAATTTAATTAAACGTGACAACTGTCGCTAATTAAAGGCTGATTTATTAGCTGACGCGACCTGTAACGAATCGTATCGGTGAGGAGAGAGGGGGAAAGTGAATAAAGGGAGGAGGATTTCTCGAATGTCAGCTGAAATGCGATCGAACAAAACGATCGAACACGCGGAAGAACGCGACTCGCCACAAGTTAACTTTTCGTATTGCTAATTATTTTGCGCGCGCGCGAGCCCGTCCTCGCGAGATAATTATTTCTCGGCCATTATTTGGACGAAGCGCGCGCGCAAAATGACTCGAGCCAATTCATTTACGCAGCGCATGCTTGCACGGCTTCCGACGTGAAAATCGAAACCTGTCGAGATGAGATTTCCTCTCGCAGGAATATCGCGCTAACATCATTCATTTGCGAAATTCTATCCCCCCTTGTATCATATCGAGGTGAGGTACACTGAAGTAAAATACGTCATTGCGAGACCGCGTTTCGTTAGTAACGAGGACAGTGTTCAGTCGCACGAAAAATTAAACCAAGTAATCATCGGTCAACTCCCTTTCGATTACGAAAAAGCAGCATTTGTTGAATTCAATTTTTCTTCGGCAAAAAAATTAAAGATATGTTCTTTAAACTTTTTTGTCGTAGAGTCAAAATGTACGTGAAACTTCCAATCGGAATTATTAAAAAATAGTACTTTGATTAATTGTATAACAAAATTATATATTGCTATAAATAGTGTGAAAATCGCGTGGATATTTTTATGTGGAAAACTTTACACGCGTGAAATGAACATGTTCAGATGTATTATGGCAACAGTAATTAAGTAAACGTTGTTTTTCGTTAAAGAAAATTGTAACTGCATCAAGTACTCGATTTAAATTTTGTTTATTAATAATTATTGGAAACTTCAAGTATATGATATAGTGTATAGTATATAGTGTATAGTATATAGTGTAACTGAGGAAAAAACTATGGAAAATTTTATTACCAACGAAGCACATGTTTAGATTAAATCGTTTCAATTAAGCGGAATGAAAATTTGCTCTATGCAGCGGGAAAATTAATTAAAAAATCTCTTCATGCAAGAGTTCACGTTTGAACGAAACAATAAGAAAATGAATACATCTGCTTGATGTGTTCTGTTTTCTCCATTTTTCATGTTTCTCGATCATTATGCGGGGCAAAAACGATTGAATCGCCTCATATTTTTTACTCGTCGTCAATTGCACATTTTCAGAATAACGAATGTTATCGATTTGGGAATCCCGTGAAAACGTTCTTGACATGAATAACAAGAAGAATTGCTAAGAACATTGAACGTCAATATACTTTAATCAAATCACTGCAGAAATTTAAAATTCAAAATCATAAGTTAAAAAAAAAAGAAATTCAACGTATTTTTTGCAGATTTCTCATGTTAATCTTACGCATTAAATTATAAAAAACTAATCACATTCGCTGTCGAGCTAAGCTTGTACATAAACGGTGTTTAAGGTGATCTGAAATATTAAGGAGAATGATTAAAGAAAAAAAAAGAGAAGAAAAAGAAAGCAGAGAATAAAAAAAGGAGGAAAAGCGAGGTAGAAAATTGCGTTACAGAACCGGCGCCAGGTAACCACCTTACGGCAAAGACTTTTGTTTCATCGCCCATTGTCTCGCTTCTTCTTCCATAGAAAAATAAAGAACTACACTGTGTACACAAGTTTTGAATACAAATCTGTCCTATTAGCAGACTACTGTCATTCTCGTTTTACTTGTTCGTCTGCTTCGCCACAAAGCACCAGTAGATTTTTCTGCGATACAAAATGCCTTCTTTTCATCCGTCGAGCCAGTTTCCTTTGACGCAATTGCTATAACAGCCAAGGAAACGTCGCGCTGGCGAAAACCGTCGAGCGACAATCCAGCTACACATTTTTTCATTTTGATATTTATAGTCAAAATATCGTCTTAGATGTTTATTAATTTAAAAACTTTTAACGATATTTCAATACAATTATCATTAATTTTATTAATGGTCTGAAATGATCACAAAAATGTATCCGAGTCGATAAAGTAGAACCGACGTTGATCCTCGGCTATTACTTTCAACGAAAAATCCTCCATATTTTCTACCACTAACCGATAACTTCATATTCAAAAACCATCAGCGAAAAATTGTTTCTCGTTTTTGTCGGAAGTTTTAGGTCGTTTGTTGCGAAAACAGGTGAAAAAAAAAGAAGAACAGAAGGTGATTATCAATTAAACGATGTAGGTTATGATGCGACTTTAATGAACGAGTCGAGGTCGTTGCGGCTTGCATTTCGTTCGGGCGCCTTTTCGGGCGACCTGCGGTCCGATTGGAAATCGATCGCGGCTCGCTATTTGTTTGCTCTTCCTCCGTCGGGCTTCTTTATTAATTATTTACGGGCCGCGAGCCATTCGTAGCCAAATTTAAATCAATCGCTCGGCGCGAGGATTTGCATGTTTACGACAAACTCTTCGTCATTTTTCGCGAAATGAAATATTAACATTACGGGTTGGCTGAAAACACATGCACCAACTGCACACGTGAGGTCGCTCTTTGGTAGGTAATCAATGATGCTAAATTATCCGCGGCCATGATCCGCTTTCGATTTCAGCGGCTCCTGGTTTCTACGATTTTTCACACTAATCCGATCGACGGGCTGCGACTAATGAAAACCATCAATCTGGGTCTGCTTTTTCTGCCGGATCATCGCAAATATGTTCAGATTTTCGAATGTAACATTAAGCTCGAGTTACGATGCTTCTGCAAAAAAAATTGTTGTTCAAAAATATCAAGCTATAACGTCATTTTCTAACTCTTTTTATTAATTCGAATTGTTATCGCCATGTACAGAAAGTTTGGAATGTTTTTTTACAACAAATTTGAACTCCACGCAACGTCGTTCGTTCAAAATTAAAATTTAAAGTGAAATCAACGAATATGAAACAAAAGATTTTATTGTTCCTCTCACTAATCAATTTTGCAGTTTCACCTATTGCGTTTTTCCTCGTTGATTCTAAAATTAGCCGCAAATCTCGACTCTGATTTATTCATACGAATACATTTTTCCTTTTATTTTTCCTATTATTATACTTGCGAGTTGCCAACGTTCCGATTCGAGTTTCGTTTCGGTTTAAAGAAATCTTAAGTCGCCTTTTTCAGCGAGAAATAATGGCGTAATGGATGATGCGCCAAGCTCCAATAAATTAATACTTTTTCCGCGCGCGGTAATTGGTTTAGCTTTTCGAGCAATTGCGAGACATTAGCGAGACCGAGGGCGACTCGTAAAAGACACTTACACGTGCATCAAATTCGCGCTATTACTCGCGCAGGCATATAATTAGCGTCGATCTAATAATGTTGCCCGCCACCGTGCGCCTTATCAACGCAAAACTTTTATCGCAATCGATGATAATTCACCGGTAATGGCCGTGTCTTAATTGCTGTATCTAATTTTCCGAGGGAATTAAGATACGTCCCGAAAGGGCCGCGCAAATTATTCCAGATGTAATTTGCCCTGTGCGAATTGTGCTTCCGACATTGTTGGTTCTTCTTTCGAAATTCATCAAAAATATTCGCTATACTTTTATGTTCTTTTTATTTATTTTTTTTTTTTTTGTTTTTGCATGCGTTAATACAATGTTGATCTAATAGAATTACAATATAATATAATATTTTGATTCCACCTCTGAAATAATATTTTTTTAAACGTTGCAAGCTCGAAAATCATACAACAGGCATCGCTTATTATTAGTTATACAATACATATTGATAATTTGCGTTTGTTATCGCATTCAATTTATCTTACATCTGTGTCACACATTTGACTTAATAACATGCAATATTCACAAACGTCATAACATTTGTGCAACATCGTTGAAACATTTACAAGCGCGTCCCCTCGCTAACGAAATTTCGCTTGAACATTGCCGCAAGTTAATTTCCTCGTCGCGTTAATAACTCTGCACGACGAAAGTGGTTTGAAATAAGTTTCGTTGGTTTTAGCTGGGCGCATTTGGTATGCACCTGGAACGATTTGATGCTCCGGCGACTTTGGCGGCAATCGAGATCCATCGATCTCTGGCGCCATTTCTATGTATAATTTCTTTGTCGCGTTACGTGACGCGAAAAGGAATCGACAAAAATAGTGGCATTACTGACGAACGCGTGACTTTTATAGCCTGCGGGCGTAGTCTCACATAGGCGTTTGATTTATTTGGCTAATAAAGCCCGGCAAGATAACGACCATCGCCACCTGCATTATCTTGTATCGGAAATCAAAATTCGTTCGGCCTTTGCGAAATCCGTTCTTTTTCGCAAAACCCGGCCATCGGTGAAAAAAAAAATAAAAAATAAAAGGAAATAACTCGGATTTACGGCCGCCGAATGTTCGTCGACTTGATGTACGACGCAATCAAAGCTACACTACTTTTTTACCATTTTTTATCATCATCCCTCTTCCTTCGCTTTCCGTTTGCTCCGTTCGTTTTCCTTCACGTTTTCGTTTTTCGCTCGTGTTCATATTTTGTTTTGTTTCCGCGTGTCCATCTTTTTTATTAGTGCGTTATTTCAGTTGTACAAAAGGACGTTTTGTTTGCTGGCAGAATGGCCATTGAAAAGTATGAAATTCGATAAGAACTTGAGCGAAATAAAACAAAGCTATTGTCAGTTTCGCGAGTTAATAACCCGCCGATGATCGAGTATTGACACGTGCGATTTCAAAGTAGCTCGCGAAACGAAAACACCGAGGAACGAAAGCGCACGCGACACATTGACATGTGACCTGTCAGGACTCTTAATATTCCAAAGTGATATTCTTTTGTCTTTCGACGTTTATTTTTCCTTCGCCTCTTTTTTCTCCACTTGCTTGTTTTTTTCTTCTTGTATTTTATATCTCTCTTCGTTTTCTTTATTTGAGACATCGCAGCGTGAAAATGAAGACGCTAAAGAACACAGCTCCTCAGATACACAAATATCAAAATGAGAACGCGAGCAAATTGCTAGAATAGTTCTACAAATTCGCATATTTCAGTGTGAGAAAGACGTCATCTCGCGAAAGAATCAATACATCGCGAATGGCTCACAGTAAAATCTTCATGAAAAACCAACTTATGCTTACTCAACTCGTACGTTTTAAATAATAAATACAATTTTTTTTTCTTATTATTAGTGAAATTTATTGTGTGTTTAATGAAAGTATTTAATGAAAATTTTTATTTTTTATATCTTTTAATATTGATTGATAATGATTATTTATTAGTTCGATCAAAACTCATGCAAATTGTTAGTTAATAAGTGTTAACATATTTATAAATTTTCTTTATTCTTTTTATAATATGACTTTCAAGATGAAACTATATATGTAAATGAAAATATAAATTTAATCTCGAGGACGTAATCACAATACGACAATACGAGATCTTTAGTAGAAGTTAACCTGCGTGTTGTTGTTGGAGCGTAACAATACGTCAACGTAACGTCAAGGATTAGCTCTCGCTTAAGAAATTCATAACTATAATGTGTCGGCTTCGCATGAAGATTGTAAGCTAAACCGTGGCAAGTCAAACCTATTACGAAAGTTAATTCGGATAATCATCAACGTATTGAACGCGATGCATTGTGCGGCGAATTATCGCAAGCATCAGAATCAACTTTTGCAAAATAATTGTATCGCGATAAAAAGGGCAATATAAATGTGTCTTTGATTCATGAAAATTTCAGCGGCAATATCGAAACTGGTTTTAAAAGGGTTTAAATTTTAAGCTACGCTGTGAGAAAGAATTAAATTTCCGATTGGCGGAAAATAAATTTCAGTTTCGATAAAACGTTCCAATACATTACTGCCAATTACTGGATTAAAGCGAACAACAATAAATTTGAATTAATATAACAAACGCCATGCAATTTTGCGATTGCAATCTGCGCTTTATTTCATTTTATTTGCTTTTTTTTTTTAACATCCACTTTCATGAATATTGAACAACCGATAATTGTGCCGGCGCGCTTCGACGTAAAGCAATTCAACATTGTAAATACATTAATATAAAACTTGAGAAACATTTTTCTTGATACGGAAGCAAGTGAATTAGTTGCGCTAAATTACTAACATTTGCTTGAATTCTTTTAAACGTATCTACTTTGTAAAATTATACATAATTTTATAAATTAAAATAATAAATTGTTTGATTATTGTTTGCTTTTTTGTAACTGAAATTTGTTGATATAAATGTTTAAGTAAATATAGAAAACATTTTCCTATTGTTCAAATGTTACATTCAAACGAATTTTACCTATCGTTTTTTTCCAAATGTCAAATATTTAAAGTAAGATTTTAAAATAGATTCTTAAGGCGGCGCATAAGAAATTCAATACAACATCGAAGGACCAGTCGTCAGGAGGAAAAGGAAAATGAAGAAGATTAAACTTAACTGGGGTCAAATTGACTCTAGTAGGGAGTCCCTGCATTCAATATGGCGACTTCCTAATAGAGTCAGGCTGACTCCTTTTAAGACGTTCACCAGACTTTCGCCATGACCGTTTAAGAGTCTTCGTTCTACTCACTCGACTGCGTTTTAAAGGATTCCAAAACTCGATTATAATCAACGCTACGAAAATCGAAGCCGAACGGAAGAGACCTAACCAAATTTCGCCTTAAAGAAGGACAAGAAACATTTGTAAGAGAGAGACGGAAGATCGAACGTTGATTACGGAATGCGAGTCGCACTTTGCGGCGCAAAGCGACTGTCGCCGCGGTGCTAAGAAATTGTCAAATTAAACTCAACTATGCGCCTGTTAGCGCAATCTAGGCAGATGAAAATTTTAATTAAAGCCACTCGCACTCATTTGTTATTGACGTTTTACGGCGCGTACATAAAAGTGCAGTCGCGCTTCGTTCCTGTGTTGAAATTCCTTAATCGACGAGGCTGATTGTCACGCCGTTTCAAAGTTAATTGGAAATTAAATGCGCTGTTAATTGTAAAGCTGAGTATGACAGGTGGAACCTTTTTTTACATTTTTAAAGATGTATGCTTCCTTGTTGTTTCGAAAGAGTTTTGTTGTGATGTTGTCGAATATCGTATATGTATATCTATTGCGACGATGATTTGCGACTATGAACTTAGGATAATTTTTATTTTTAATTACATCGATGTTATCAAATATTGTATATGTATAAGCAGTGTAGCATTAAGATCATAAAAATGTATATAAAATGTGGAAAGTTTAATCTATTTCAATATTTAAACATTTAGCTTGCTTAACACAATTTCGTTCACATGTAAAAAAAAAAGCAACACTTTGCAAAAAATAGATTTCCATTCCCACTACAAAGCATCTTATATCGTTAGCGATAAGCTCGGTAAAGCAATTTAAATTACAACGCGCAATTAAATTCGGGAATTTTCGTTTTTCGGAAGCGCGCAAATAGGAATCGGTCGAAAGACGAAAAACGGCGCGCGATGTGAAAAGCTTTTTAATTCGTTTAGCCGTTTGGCCGTTGTATCCGGACAGGCTAACGAGACATTCGCAAATAAACAACGCACTTATAAAAGCGCCAGAGAAATACAAGATTTTCATGACAATTGGCCGGATTGTCGTGGGAGGATCGCAAATGAATACCAACGAAGGGTAAACATGAGTTTGCTACATGTCGTCGGAATAACAAAAAGTTGTTATCTCTCACGGCGATTTCCCTTTCTCATTAATGAAGATTAAATCGTAAATTATACGTGCGCTTGCGCAGGTGAAAAAAACTGACCGCGACAACGAAAACGGCCACGCGCGATGAATTACAATGATTTAAACAAAACTGGAAATGCACGCGGACGTCGGATCATTTCAAATTCATTCCTCTTTCCCTTTTTTTGTTTTATTTTCTTTTGTGGCCTTTATCAGAAATTGTAGTTCACAAAGTACACTTTACATATGACGTCACAGTAAATTTTTTGGTCAGTGTATAAAAGATGTAGTGAAAACGAATCACTGTTAAAGACTATTACACACGTACTATTTAACTAACTCGACTCTGATTCGATTGATTTGAGTTGAAGTTAAACTATCAATATTGATTCATCAACTGAAATTCAATATTCAATCAACACTTATTCAACTAACATGCTCGTTTCGGGACAGTATCGTCGGCGAAATGCAAAAACGATGTACAAGAATTGACTGCGTGACGAACAAAGTGAAAGACCAATCGAATTGGAGCCCGAGGACGTGGTGTACGTGTGACGTAAATGATCATTAAGCGAGGGTGCTCGAACAGTGCGTCGATATCTGTTGGTAGGCTCGGGTTTGTCCAATTTGAGATGCATTAATTAATGTCATTTTCAGCGAGCATCAGATTTGACATAACACGAGCCACGACCTCATTTATGCCCGCACTATCTGTCTCCTTGACACTGCAGATAGAGACGTGTGCGAGTCTTGCTTGAAACGGTAGGCGGCGCTGCGTGTACCTGCACACTTACCTTACACATTTGCACCGCACGCCCTGATAAACCGGCACCGACCCTGCTCGCCAATTCACTAATAACTCGCACGAACCTTCGCTAGCGAGTCCATTGAAATTGAGATAAGCGCCGAATCATATCCTACAAAGGCAACTTGTTTAACTAAATCAACTCTGTCTATTCTTCGTTTAATCTTGCTTCTTCCGCTAGGGGGATTAATAACGTTTGCAACATTGTTTTTGGCAGAGAAAAGTGGTATCAAAAGTTATATTGTTTATAGTGCATGCAGTGAACTAGTCTGTTATAATAATATACATGATACATAAACTGTTACTATAATTGTATAGTAATAAAAAATTTTGTAATATGTATATAACTTCTTTCTACTTGTATTTTACTCATAGGGATATTTCTTTAAAAATTATTACTTTAAAAGTACTTTTGTTTAAATATTAGCTCACATCTTTTGGTGCCAACTCCGAATCCTTATTAACGATTTAATTAAAAAATAATGTTGCAACTTATCACTATTTACATATCCTTTCTTGATTTATAAACTGTTGAAAACTATATTTTACTTAATTCAAAATACCGATACTAAAGAGGGAAACATCGTCAATAGTTTACTAGGTAAATATCACATTTTCAATAACTGAAATCCGATTCTTAAAACAATTCCATTTCTTCGACGATATCGCTTTTGCCTTTACGACAAATGATTCAAAGTCACGTAGCTCGAAACGTCAACAGCGCAAAACTGAACTAATTCGGTCTGCCACAAACAAACAAACTGTAATAAGCGTAATAAATCGCAACAATGGAATGGTTGTTATCGTTCGATAACTCCATTTGCCGATAAATTTCAGCCACACCGGGTCAGTAGGGAGTACGTGAGCGTCCGGACTGCTTGGTCGAATCGCGCATACGCTGATCACGTCACTCCGGCCGACCGATTACGTGAATTATACCGACATATTATAATTCTAACAACAACGGAATTCGCTTATGAAAAACAAACAAACGAGCGAACAGTTTTCAACATGTCAAACATCATTTTGGATAGACAGATTTTTTTAAACAGATCTCAAATTCCATTCCTCACAATGTCCATTCATTTTTAAATTCATGTTAATGCAAATAGATTATTGTTGTAATAAATGAAATCCGCTTTATATGAGAATAGTCTATTCACTGTAAAGGCAGATTGCAGAAGGTAAATATTTTGTAATAAATGATATCTTCAGACGTTGAGGTCCGATTCACACTGACAGTTTTATTTACTAGTCGATGAAAAGAAAAAAGATGTTCCAGCTGACTGAAACTGGAACCCGGTAGCATCAATAAATTAATTCGGACTAATAAATTGATGCTTATCCGCAAGACTCTATAATTCATTATATTTCAGCTCGATGCGACAGGCCGTCCTATTAATGACATTAAACTCTTTGATTGGTAAGCAAGATTGATGAATATCAAATGAACGGCCATTAGCGAACGCGCGACTGCTCGCAGATAATGCGTCAAGATCCATTGATGCCGATTGTTAATGCCGGGATGAAAATTTAAAGAGATGCGACTGCGTCAAACTGCAGCCTGATTACGGCTCCATCGATTGTTCGTAATATTGGCTTCTTGACTTGAACATTCTGACACGATCTTGAAATTATTTTCCATGATTATACAATCTGACGTATTTGTAATAAAAATGTCCAGCCATGGTAGAAATGTTGATGCTAACCAAACTGTACAATTCAATACATTAATAGTATTAATAGAAGCTATAAATGTGTAATACTAACCAAGCATCATAACAATTTTTTTCTTTATTCTCTAATCCACGATCGATGAAGAACGAGTTAAAATTGAACGACGTCTTACAGTATCTTTCATTTGTTTGCTTGTAGTATAACATAAAAAAGAAGGAAGAGGTGCAGGAAATGCAACAGGAGGAGCCCAATCCGTTGATGCGTAAGAAAAAGACACCCGAGGAACTGGCTGCCGAAGCCGAGGCGGAGGACGTCGACGAACTGACGAGTAAGTTTCGCCCGGAACCTCGCTACTTTTCTCCCAGCTTTTGTCTTTTGCTTTAAACACCCCCTGCTCGAGTGAAAAATGATTTGACTTGGATGAAGAAGAGAACTTCTCGAAACAATTCTTGAATGTTTTTGCTTCTTTCTTCATTTTATTTAGAATAAAACGTTGATTAAAGGTTGTGCGCTCTTGGTGAAAATGTCTTGGGCGAAGCAAAACAAATGCTAATGTCAGGAAACATTCTCAAGATTGCTCCGTTTAGTTTTTGATGCATTTCGGTATTTCATCAAGAATTCTGGTTGGCAAGCAAACGCAGCCTTTATTCATTGGTATTTTGATTCTTGGCTTTTACATTTTATCAATGTTCAGCGTTCCGTTTGACGCGAAACGAGAATAATTTTTAACTTTGTGGATTAAAAGTAAATTCACTCGGAGAAATTGTATATTAATTATTGCAATTCAAAAGATTTGAACTTGCTAAGTTACGTGGTGGTTCTGGGACATGAGAAAAAATTTACAGAAATGACATGCACTAAAAAAAAATCATTTTTCATTCTTAAAAAAAATCGAATATTCGGAAAAGTTTGTACTTTCGTTACATGTTTCACGTATTTTTCCCTCAATTTGCAACATTAAACACATACAAAAAAACCCAATTCGAAATTTTCAACCTCTTCAACCTCTTTTCAATAATGAAGTGAAATTAACCGAAAACATTGCAGTCAAATTGTTAAAAACTGAGTTGCGATTTCGTTAACTTTTTGCAATTGCCTTTGTGAAAAGCTTAGACAAGCAGTCGGCGGTAAGAACAAACGGCAAATCGTGGAGCAACATTCTTAAGACGAAACCTTAATCCAGGTGAACATTGTGAGCTCCTGATTGCAGTGTCTACGTCAAACTAAATTACAAGAATAGAATATAATGTAATATAATCACAATTACCGTCACGATATGATTCGGGGTAATGAAAAAGAGCCATCCATCTCGTCTTTGTTTGACGATGAAAATTCAAGTTAATGCAATGCTAAAATTCATTTCAAACGAATACGCAATAATTCTCCACTTTTGCCGACGACTTCGCGAAAGCCGGATAATTATGTTTCTTTCTGAATTTGAATTGTTCATTCGACACTGCGCTCGTCGCTTTTATCTCTCTTGACAATAATACCGTATAATGCTCGGTCCGGTGTAAAAACTCTTTTTCTTTTTTTCTCATTTTTACGCGCCCTTTCTCGCCTCCTCTGTAAAACACTTACAAATTCGCGACTTTTTTTTCATGTTTTTGTAAAAAAAGGGGTCAGTATTTCGGCCAAACGTTTACGTAACGTCGAACGTAGAACGTGAAACTTTGATGAAAGCAGATCGAAGAGGAAAGAGCATTGCGCCAAAAAATTTCGGACATTAAAACTCGAAGAGTTGCTGGCGATTTCGGGTCAAAGGAGCGTGAATAGCCGGGCGCGTGGGAGCTTGAAAATGGCGCTTCGCACAGCCATCTTTCGCGGCCGTCCAATCGAATTAATTAACATCAAAGTGCGGAGAAACGATGCAGTATGAAAGCTGATAAAACGCAATTAATTCGATCTGATGCGAAATCATTTCGTCCGACCTTTACGAGAGATGAAATTAAAGTTGCAAGTATTGGATGAGAATATGCTTATTTTAAACGTTTCTTATACTTTCGGTTTTGAAAAAATTTACCATTATGAGTATACTACAACATTTGAAAAAAAAAAACCAAGAAAACAAAGTTCTTCTAGTAATTTTAATGAAATATATTTATTCGTGTGAAAAATAGTGTAAATTTTAACATAAATGTAAAAGTAAAAGAATTATCATTGATTTTTAGTTGAATTAACATTAAATTGATACTCGACTCAACTTTGATTCAAATGTTACATTATTTACGTTAATTCAATTAAAAATCATTAATCTGTTAATAGATTCAATTGAACATGAACTTAAATTCAACTGAGAATCAATGTTTATTTAAAAACATGTTTTCAATCAATTTAATGACATTTATTATCCCCGTAAAACGTCGTCATAAAATTCTGGAAACATCCGTCAAACGTCATTTTAACGCTGTCTAAAATAATTAACTCGATTCGACTTGGGATAGTTTATCGCAAACTTTTGTGAGCAATGAAATTAGCATCGCGAGGTTTCACTCTCCGGGCCGAAAAGTCTTGAAAAATCGACTTACCGGCGAATTTGAGAAACTGTTGGAGAAACACGTCCGCTTTATTGACGTTGACGGCCAAGGTACCAAGTTGCCAGTTGCAAGTTAAGAAAAGTTGCGCCGTGCTTTTCTTCGTACCAAGCCAACAATTATTTCACTGAGTGCAAAAAGGAATCTGATGTCCAACGGTTTCAGTTACTTCCAACCGATAATTGGATTGTAATGCCCCAAAAAACACCGCGCAATGTCGGTGCCAGTGAATCCTTATAGTAGTTTTTCTCGATCGCATCAATCACCCAGTAAATTCATTTCAACTTATCGGGCTTTTCTTATTGAATTTTTATTTTGAATAATATATTCAATGAACATTATTTTGGTACTGTTATTAATCTTTTTTTTTGTGCCTGAGTTGCTAAAAGGGCTATTTTTTCAGGAATTGTGAAATTCACACAAACATTTTTTCTCTGTTATTTGATTCAAATAAATTGTTCATTGAGTGTATTGGAACAACAACATACATACTGTTCTTCACGATACGGTTTTGTCATAGTGAATGTTTATAAATTTGATCGAGCGAGAAACACGTATGTCTATTAGCGAGTACCTTAACTGTTAATAGAATCGCGATACAGAACTACGGGACGTGATCGATGACGAGGTAACGAGCCATGTTACCGATCAAACACGACTTAAGCACCACACGCAACTGAATACGCCAGATACTTACCTAAAGTGCGGGAGATAACATTTTGCGTGTGATGATTAACATTAAACACGCATTCATGAGAAGAAAAATTATAATAACCCGTAAAATATATTCTTAATATATATTATTGTATTCTTAATCAATTGATTACACATTTAGACTAAATTTCTAAATATGACAATATATTAAATTGATCTTATCAAACGGAATTTGAATTTAACCAAGAGGTTGTTGTAAATCAAATTTAAACTGACCAATTCGGTTGAATAACTGCATCATTTTGACTTCCCATTATTCTTACACAAAATGCATCTTTATTCAGTTAGACACTCTACATATTTTTTGTGTTTATCCTCTTCTGTTTTTCCTGCTGATTTTAGTCATGCGTGCTTTCAATATTGTTATTATCATCAAAAACTTGTTGCCTCATTTTTCTTGCATCGAAAAAGCATGTGTAACAATTTTCTTTCACAATTGCTTGTGTTCGATAACTGCCTGCAATATTTTCCCTAAATTACTCACTACAATTAAAAAGAAAACTCTTTCTAACCACAGGGTTTAAGAACGCGATAGAGGTGCAAGTAAACGCGGTGAAGTCACAGATCGAGAGTCAGTGCAGTCTACAATGAGTGCACCCCAAGTTAAGGTCGGCGTTGCGCGGTGCCGCGGAACCAGTTGGCGACGCGCGAGACCTGCGATTGGTGGAAGTTGCGGATGGGGGAATTGCATACGCAGGACATGCGAGGGATACTTAGCTGAGACACTGGGCCGCGAAGCACCGGGATCGCCATCCCGAAAGAAAGTTCGACACGTTGGAGCGAGAAACAAGGACACGGGCAGGAGCGTCGCCAGGTTCGGGAACTCTAATTCCCGTAGGCGAGTGGGAGAAGAAGGCGGGGGAAGGAGGAGGAGGAGAGCGCGGGAAGGCGAACAGAGGTGAAGCGAAGCCAGAAGTTGATATAACAAAATCCGTGCCTTCGAATCGAAGGTCTCTCGTAGATCGGCCGGATCTCCGGGGACAAAAGAGACGACGCGAAGAGGGAGAGGGTTTTCGGGGGAGTCAGGGGGCACGGAGCGTGGTAGCTCGTCTCTTTTGTTTTGTCCCAACTGAGACTCGAGACCATCGATTCTTCTTCGCTCTTCGAAGGGAAGATCGGTAACTAGTAGGAGCAGGCGAGCCGATGGGTCAATCCACAAAGGGGATGACGGACGGAAGGAAGAGCCAAGCTAGCCGAACGATGATTCTCGCGCGACGTAAACGAATCGCTCACCGAGGGATGATTAGTCTAGTGTTAGAGAAATTGATTTACCGAGTGGCAGACCAGACATGGGAGGACAGGCGTTGGTAGTAAGCAAGCAAGGAGCGAGAGTAGAAAGTGGAAACAAAGTATTTAGTACCTAAGTTTCTAGTGAAATTAGCAGAACTAATAAGTGGTAGAGGAGTTATGTAGTTGCTAGTCCTACGTGCGTCGGCTGTTTCAATAATTAACGATTAACCTAGCGTTAAAGATGTCGGAGGGAAGCCACGAGCTAAACACAAAAAAATGAGGAAAACAAACAAGGTTAATAAGGATAATATACAGAAGTTTATATATTTAGAGAAGCTTCGCGATCTGAATCGATAACGAGAGACGTGAGAGTCAAACGGAGACTGGAAGGATGCAGTAGAACTTTTGCGCCATCTGCCCAGAGTCATTCGGCCAAATCCTTTGTTGCTTTTGCCTCGCACCCCTTGATCAATTCGAACAAACAACGCAAAATTATCCATTAACAACAAAATAACACTGTCAGCTTCCAAAGTGCGACAGAGACGTTCTGCTCAAATGCTAAACGCCGATTTTTTCCCCAATGACGACGGACGGTGCTGCGCGTGATGCGCGCGTCGACAAATTTGTTGAAGTTAAGATGGCCAAGGGAAAAACGCCGCTTTGTCGGGACGACGTTTGGTGCAATTTCGCGCCGGACGTCGCGCCAATTGCACTTCGCTTGAAAATGAACACTCTCATGTTATACTGTACAGAATAGTGGTCAGTTTCAAGAAGAACAGCCCTCATTGTTAACTGCATATTGAACACTTTCTCGTTTGATGGTAAAAGAAAGTGTTGATTTTAGTGAAAAGAATTAACATGAATATGGTTGTTTAACGTTTTTTTAATTCAATACTCTTGCGTCTGAGAAAGCGTTCGCTTGTGGACAAACGTTGTGTACAGAAAGTACAATAATTGCTTGATGATGAACGTGAAGTCTGACATGGTGCTAAAGAGGGTGGTAAATTTAGGGCAATCGGAGCGTGCTTTTCCCATGGCCGTTTTCTTGTTAATCATCGATGCGTGGATCGCCGCGACAGATGATGGGTGCAAGTTTACTTACTGCCGAAAAGTGATGCATGCCTTATATACCTACTGTAATATTAATTAATATACGTATATATGCAATTAGCATACGATGAGCGTGTTACGCGCAAGACAAATTTAAGTTAAGGGAACAATGTGGAATAAAATCTGTTGGATGGTAAAAAAACAATTGGGGCGAGAGGGATGCGTTGTTGATAAAATTAAACGAAATCAAATTATTCGCAAGTTTAATCCGGCAAATTTTCGTACCGAAAAAAAGAAAGAAAACAGTTATACTTTTGTTGATGAATTATGCGATTAAGTAATTATTTATGCGGAAGAAAAAAACGATATTAGAAAAAAACGAAATCTGTTGAACTAAATAAAAAGTGTAGTGGCACGTTAGTAGATTAAGTGTTTTTAAGA
The DNA here is from genome assembly GCA_022817685.1 of Aradophagus sp. ZL-2020. Classification (NCBI taxonomy): domain Eukaryota; kingdom Metazoa; phylum Arthropoda; class Insecta; order Hymenoptera; family Scelionidae; genus Aradophagus; species Aradophagus sp. ZL-2020. Next base: position 18,276 of record JABFOV010001319.1, read on the forward strand.
ATAGTTGAGGACAAAATTCCGAAAGCAGACACGCAACAGGTATGTAAAAATGCAATTTACGAGTGCGACTCGCAAAACATTGTTACGATGGTCGAAAGTGGGAAGAGAGGAAGAAAAACGTTGACGACTCAAAACGAATGAGCTAGTGACGAAGGAATTAAAGCGTCAGTAGAATTTTGCGCGTGTAGATAGTGAGCCAAAAGTGAGAATGTCAAGTTTAAATACATAGTAAGAGAGCTGCATGTATGAAATCGTTTCTTTTTTATACTTAACAACGGAGCAAACAAATACCAATGACAAAGCGATGAGAAAGTGACGTTCTTATTTTCGATATTTCTGTGCGACCAATTTCGCAAACATCGACCGTTTTCGATACCTTTTATTGTCCCGTAGAACCTCATCAGTGACCGAACCAGTCATCCAAATTCCGTGACGTGACGCTTTTGTTTTGACCAAGTTACACGCGTACAGTCGTCGTTTCACGAGACACTCGTATTTGACGAGCAATTCGTCTTTGTTAAACTTATCTTTCTCAGTGTCCGCGGCTCGGCTGAGCCGACTTTTCTCGCTATGCGCAAAAGTGTCTGCTTGTTCGCTTGAGCTAGCCTAGGAAAGCCTAACAGACTTCGGATCGGTAACATCAAATAGATGTGGCTCACGACTCGTCGGCTAATAAAAAAGAAACGTTAGGTTTTCTGCGGTTAAATGCAGTCTTCTATATGTACACGCATCTCACTAACTGTATGTGCTTGACAAACTTATCTTACCAGTACACAACAACTACAACGTTTCAATCGGAAACCCGAGTGGCCGTAGACGCACTCAGAAGCGAGAAGGCAGCGTTCAAATGAGCGCCGCGAGGAAACGAGATGCCAATTGTTTGAAGTAAGCAGAGATATAATTTTTCATTATCGTGCGCCTGTCGCGAATATTTTTCTACACAAACGCGCTTTCCTCTTCCTCGAAAATCCACAAGCGAAGATCGATTGCAATCCCTACCCCCACACTATCGCGCGACCTCGTCCTTTTTCTTTCGTCCAATCTACATAGCTCGCGACTTCGCAACTGCTAAGAAGATCAAGCACTTTGCTCCAACTTTTTTCCCCATTTTTTCTTTTCAACGTCGGAACTTTCGGGAAATTCTCCTATCACCGTTCCCGCGAGGGAAACGAAAGCGTTCCTCTACTTTCTGCCTCCTCCTTTCTTTGTCTCCTTCGTCCTCACTTCTCCACCCGCTTCTGTTTGCGAAAAATAAACTCTCGAAAGTTTCCTCTTCCGTTTTCTCAGAATGCCCGTGACTTCGCTCGCAGCCGGCCCTCGAAGAACCCACTTCCCGACCTCCCAAGCTGATTCCACTTGTCGTGAAGGGCTCCGCGGCCTATGGAGTATCGGCAATAAAGGTTCCCGTAATAGTCCTGAAAACGACGCGACGGTGTCTAATTTTTCAATTCTTCGATACAGCAAAAAACGTAGCCAATGAAGAAAGAGCTTCGATACTCCATTTCAGGCCTCAAGTATCTAATTGATTTCCTGTCGGTGGAACGTACCGCGAAATCGCATATCCTCTCGCAAGCAGCGAGCAGCTTTCCTTTACATATCCGAATATTTCAATGTGGTTGGCACGTTCCCGTTGCGCGATACGAGGACAAGCGAGGTTTAACGGAGCCGGACTTCTCGAGAGATACTTATACATATAACATCTCTGTACGAAGCAACAGAAATATATAAACGAAGATTTAGAGTAAATTGTATAAACTGACAAGCAAAAGAAGTGGCAGAAAGGAATGATGTAAGACAACAAGTACACAAAAAACAGTAGCTCTTCTTAGGTGTTTTTCTCGATGTCGCATGTCTACTTGTGTTTGTTTAACGATCTCGATGTGCTCTACCGTTGCATTTCAGCACACTTCTCTCTCACCATACAATCGCGATCTGTAACAATCGCGAATTCTCGAAAGTTATCCGATCCAAGTACGCACGATCTTCGGGTCGGCAATGGGGAGAGATTGAGGAAGCTTGTGCAATTAAGCGAATATGAACGTAAGTGATCGAGCGAGAGATATAGTGAGACAGAGTTAAGGGCGTACAGTACCTAAGGGCCAGCGCTGCCTGAATCCTACGTGGGTTTAACCCGTGCTGGGATTCTGGCGACGCCATAGCCAACCTACAATGGCACCTGTGTTGACAGCATATCAGTACCATAAATAATCGATAAAGAAAGCCGAGACAAAGTGAACTTTTAGAAACAAATTGAGAAAAACCGTAGTTGAAGCTAAAATGTCAAATTATGTAAGTTAACAAAAACAAGTGCAAGAAAGTATAATAGCGAAAGGAAATATGAGAAGATGTATATTTTATTAGCAAAGACGTGACTATACTGCGCCAATATCCTATGATAAAGATTATTGTCGCGGATAACTTACGAGAGATCAGATTATTCGTACTAACGTTGCTCTTTTATCTATCATTCGATGTCTGTCGTAAAGTGTCTAGACTAAAGCAGCTTTGGCCGTAAAACTCTCCAAACCAATCGGTTACGCAAAACGCGACTGCCGAAAGCAAACAAAAATGCAACCCGGTACCCAAACCGGGAGGCCGCTGACGAGCGTCCTGCCGAATCCGTAACAAAAATATCTATTTATCTATTATCGATATATTCTAAAAGTAATACCGTGGAGTGTAGACGATCAAGCGCGATCCGCTTGCGTGAAGAAGACAATCCAATATATATATTTTGTCAAACGCAGAACATGAATTCCATAGGGGAGACCGTAGTTGAAGAAGCAACCTAAGTTCCGAATCGTTCTATTTTTTTAAAGCGGCAGAGGCACGTGAACAAACAATGTCAATTAAAGATGCACTTAACGCAATCGAAGATAGTTTGCCAGGCAGGCCACTCGTCGGTGCCACCCGTCCCTGGACAACTCAAAATTTAACTTCCTCGACCCTGTCCCAAACACCCCTCCCCCTCTCTCTTCTCCTTCCGTTCCAATTAACCAGTACGACAGCTGTTTCCGCAATGAGTATGCAATCTCATCTGACCTCGCCAACAGTTTCAACGACCCACAAAATATACTTGAAGTCAATTACTCTATTGTTACAACCCGTGGTTATACATATGCATATACAATTATATAAATCTAATTACTCAGCAAATAGTTATTTAATGATTGTATCTATGTCACGTAATGTGTAACAGCCACCAGCACACAAAAAACTATGTGTAAACACACACACACACACACATACACACCACACACGCGTTCAAAAGTATAAACAGAACGACAGAACAAGGCCGGAGAGCCAAGATGCCGAATGGATTTTCGCGACACCGTGAAACTATTCGGCTCTTATATGCGATTCATCCTAGATCACTATTTTCCGCCAATTACACTCTTCTATCTACATAAATGTGTTCTCAATCACTCGTAGTAGGAAACTTTGTTTCCTTCGGTGTTTCCGCGTGCATGCCCTTCTTTTTCTCTATTAAACTGTTTTCGTCTACTACTTTAATTCCGCTAAATTCTCTTCTGACACGATGTTTAAAATAAGCTAACGTAGATCAATTGTGAGCTTCGATTACGTAGACACCTAGCGGCTTGTCGTTAAAATTACTTCAATGGACAATACTTACTGCGGAAAAGGAACACGCGAATAAATTTCTTTCGGCGTTGTTTTGCAGGTTTACGTTTAATATAACAAGATCCGCGAGCGGGATCAAGACCCAAAATTAATTTGCACTTAAAAATAAGATGTACAGAAACGTTATTGTTTCAAGTTGAAAGTTACAATTAGGGTAACGCCGACGAACGAGAAGTGTTTGGAGAATCTGTGATATATTTATAGTGACAATTGGCTTTTTTCTTATGAAAACGTGAATTAACATTTAATTATTATCCGAAATTTCTTCAATTGCATTGTTCAATTTTCACTTTTGTCCTCAAAAAATCGATTCAAATTTATACGATCAAGATTCCAACTCAAAAACATTACTTTAGATACAACTATTTAATTATGAAGTCTCAAGAAGTATTTTTATATTCAATTTAATCTGAAGACAAATATATTAAAAGTATCTCTTGACAGAAACAATTGTCCACTTCAATCGAACGGAAATTACTCTTCGAGTAACTTCAACTTTTAACCAGCTAACTTCACTCACAAGTGTCGAATCTCCGAATTCTGACCCAACACCGGAGGCCTCTCAACCCGCCGATCGAAAATCACTCTCAACGTTCCTTCTCCTATCCGCACTCCAAGATGCTCGTTGAATTTGATCTACATTTGTAATTTACGAGTAATGTAAATAAGTGCGTGTCACGTTACGTGTCCGAGCGAACACAAACACTGTACCTCGTCATCGTTGCTGACATTGTTACCGCTGATTAATGTCGTATGTTGTTGTTTCTTGATATTCAATTTCAACACTCTGCTCATCCGCGGCGAAACCGACGGATCGCCCGGCGTCCTTTGACCCCGCGATCCCTTGGTTTCGCGCGCGGAATCACACAGCTCTGCAATCATCTGATGGGACTAAAACACAGCGTTATACCTTTAAGCTCAAATTTCGCATCGAGTGATCAAATTTCGGGCGAGAATTACAGGCGATACGCGTGTTACGCGACAAGTCTAATGCCGTGGAATTTGGGTGAAATTGACGATAATACACGAAACGTTCTAACGTTGACAATACAACCTTTCGATCATCGCGATTCACCGGACGATTCTTCGTCACGGTCGTCGGATCGATTGCTTCGTTCGATTAATCGAATGCATTCGTTTCGACCAAATGCTGCCGCGGATCAATCATTAATTCATTTAACAAACAAGTGCAACATGTCATTCGATTCTTCGTTGCTCGTGCGATTAACGGATTAAAGAATGTCGAAGGAGATTAGTTTCTAAAAAATTAAATGAAAAACGTGCAACGTTATTTAAACAGCACTACCAGTTTTGTCTGACGAAAAAAGCACTTTGATCCGCGCCTCGGAGCAGCAAACACACTAATAGAGGCTTTCCAATTCCGTTGGTTCGGACTGTTCTGTGTGGACCTTTCTATCTAAATCTACTACTTGGCCACCCTAAGCCAAGGGGCAATGTGGCACGTGATAATGAATCGTTAAAACTTAAAAAAAAAAAAAAAAACAAAGGTAAATTGATGGGAAAATCGAGAGAACGAGAGAGAGCGAGAGAATGCGAAGTGGAAGAATAATTCACTGTGAGTGCTCGATTCGTGTTTCATAGATTACAGTCGAAAAAGTGTATTCAATGATGAAAAATCCACCGCTCACTCTGGCCGAGACGCATATTTCGCGGACAACGGCGTCATAGAATTATAAAAATACTGCTATCTTAAAATGAGGAGTAATAATAAATCGTGGTTTAAAGTCATTTCAAACTGACCGAACAAAAGGCGCAAACTAGACAAACATTTAGAATTAGCGTTTATTCGGGAGGATAGTGGGCAAGTGCGACGGAGAAATAAGAACGGTAACTTAAGCGAAGGGATTAAAAGTCAAACCGATAAACGTCGACAGATATAATAAAGCAGAAGACAATTTGCGGCCGAAACTTTTAAAATGGTAAAGATTAAAATTAACATTAACATTCTTTCGATAAAAAGGAATAAAATGAGACACTTAAGCAACGCGAAAATAAGATAAAACAAACGAAGAAAAAGAAAGAAAAAATACCAAAAAAATGTTACAGTACGTTTTGATATACGCCGAAAATTCTAAGGTTACGGGGGTTTTTCTATGTATATATGAGACACACACCTGCACACACCCACGCACCGACACACCAACACTTCAGCAGTCAGACTGCGTGCGTTTCAAATTGTCGTTCGAGCGATCATTTATTAAAAGGAGAAAACGTTCAATAAGTAATTAAGGGTATTAACCAAAAGAGTCATTTTCTCGGCTCGAGAAAGTGTGACATCCAATAATAACGTAATGGCAATAACGATGTTCCACGTAGTATAAAGTGTTTTTTCAGGACGATCCCAAAGGCCTGACGTTTATGTCCAAATCCTTCGAACATGTTCTCAAAAACGCCGCCGTGTATATAACGAAATGCTAGTTCGGTCCTCGAATCCCCCTCCCTCCCTCCTCCCGAACTTTTCAACGACGTTTTCTCGAGCTCAAAGAAAATACTTAAAGCAAAACACGATTAACCACTACTGACTATTCAGAGACAACGACACAACGCATTATAAAGTAATAGTAATAATAATTAAAAAATGAATTACTGGCATTATCATTATGGCGGCTACAATTAACGATGCGGTTATATATGCATATAATTTGTTTCATATGATTGTTGCTAGCCACTTTTATAGGCAATTCGTTGTTGACGCAATGTCTCTTCAACTTTGCGAATGTCCCGACTCAAACTTACGACGAATCGTATGAAATTTCCGATATGCGTATAAAAACTGCGAACGGAAGCAAAGCGATCAACACACAAAGTCTAAAGTGTCGTACGAAGTTCTAGCGTTTAAGCGTTGCGTATTATTTAATGAGGAATCAATTACCAAGATTCAATGGTTAAACAGTTACGATAAACGAGTACACAAACTATAGAAGTAAGGCTGGTCGTAGGAGTCGAGCAGGGGGCGCCACTATCGGGACCAGCCATGCAGACATTTTGGTCGCCCCCCCCCCCAGCCCCGTTGTTATCCGACCTTTGATAACCCGACTTAGACGAGGTATAATTTAATAAGCGAAGCCAAAAAGGGGAATGAATCCGAGATTAAAAAATAAGAGTCAAAATATAGTGAGCGCCGGTTGTTGTTGTTATTGGGATAGTTCTTTGGAGACGAAATTCGGTAACCAAAAAGCAATATTACTGATGCCTATTATAATACTACGCGCCTTTCGTCGAGCTGAACGAAGTTGAACCAACGATTCCAGCGATTTAAACGCCATCTGCCCAAAGGTGGCTATCCGAAGATGGCGCTGCTATCTGCTCGACGTCAACACTGATTATTTTATGTGACGGTAAACGACCAGGAGACGATTTATGCGCAGGGCTTAGTATAACAACAAAGAAGAAACATGAAGATGTATAAAGATAACAAATATGTCCATTCGAGAACTCTGTCTTTGGTTCTGGATGTTTAGTTTGAAGATGGAAGGAAATTTTATAACATCATTGTAATTTTTTTATTATAAAAAATTAATTACAAACAATAATAACACAATTGACAAATTACTTATAATTTTAAAGTTTAAGGGATAAGTTAATTTAATAATATTGTACATCAAAAATGAGAAAAGTTTTTGTGTAATTATTATTATTTTGTCCCAAAAATTTATGGTATTTATAAAATATTAATATTTCATTGAACTTTTAAATAATGCGTAAATCAAATTGATTCTTTTAAATGTTGTTGAATAATTATTAGGTATTAGGAAATCATTTCTAACTTTAATCAGTTTTTGATCTTCAGCCATCATTTTCTTCCAACGTCAATACCCAGTCACCAAAATCAAAGAACACGTTATCCGAAAAACAACGGCATGTTTTCTGCCAGACTCGCTAGATTTCGTCAACCGTTTCTAGTGATAATTTTCGGGAATGCTCACACACAGAAACTGCCTCGATTGACCCTGAGGTAGCTCGGTTAAAAAACCACACGAACTGGAACACGAATGAGTTTGTTGTTAAACGTATTCTGTAATTATTATTAAGTAACCGAAAAATAAAAAATTAAAAAAAAATGAAGGAGTGAAGGAAAAAATTGAACAAAAAACAAACGTGACGATGAAGGTAACGTTGATGATAATATTATATTATTGTTAGATACACAGGGTGTCTTGATATTACCATGATTGCTTGCAACGTCGCGTCGCGCCAATCTGTAACTTATCAATATGGCTAACTCAAGCATAGCAGCTGAGAATCGGGAAAGTACGCAAAACGATACAGAAA